>PVLC010007186.1:0-55671 GCA_004027655.1 Graphiurus murinus | reverse complement strand
GTGCTGATGACCAATCCCCTGGTCTTGATTTAAATCTGACAAGGGTGTTTCTTTTACGAGAGCCAGTTGAGGGAGTTTCTGTTTATGCTTTGAATCAAAGTTAGATCAGTGTATTGGGGCTACCAGCCTTCCTTTGTTATATTTAAGTGTAAAAAGGAGCAATGAGTCACTGGTTAAATTTTGCCTGTATTTCAAAATTTCATTTTGAGACTACAATAAAATAAATACACATAACCAAATATGATGGAGAAAAACCTTATTGTGGTCACATATTGATTCCATTACTAGTAACCCTTGGAGACTAAGTGCAAATGTGATATACCTCAGTGGGGTCCTATCTGGGAAAAATATGCAGTTTTGAAAGATTTGTACCAAAAGATAGGATCATGTACCAAAAGATAGACTATATAACATGTGACATCCATCCCAAAGATTTTTTTTTTCTTTTTACCTATCACATTTACTTTGCTCTTTTCATTCAATGAGACCTTGACACATATTTTCACTTGAGAGGACACATTCAGGATTAATCCTAAATTCTTAGGGAAATATAAGCCTATTGACAATTGTATATAATTAATCAACTCTTTTAAAGTAGCTTCTGAGATTTCTTTAAATATTTCTCATCCTAATACTTAAGAAGATAATTTCAACCTACAAAATGTTGGGCATTTTTATTCTTTCAATATTTGTACCATGGAAGTGCCTAACACAGGGGAATTAATATGAATTGCATAAATTTAAAAGAAATGGGCAGCTGGGCTTCAAAATATGATCTCAAAAGTATGTCTAAATTTAAAGCAGTTAGAGGAAGAAGTCACTGTATTCATTCACAAAAGCTTTGTTTACTCTTCCCTTCATGTGTGACTCAACTACTATTTTCAGTTTAGTTATATGTTAAGGTACTGTGCTATAGCATAGCCTGTTTGTGATTCACAGGTCTTTCATCTTACTATTATCGGAGAACATAAATAAACCTGCATCTTGCTCAGAATTCTAAATTGTTTAAAAATTATCTAATTTTACATAAAAATGTGTACTTATGAGCACCTTTAGAAAATGAAAATGGCAGTATTGGGCTTATGGTCCCACTTGGGCAACAGTTGGCTGGAACCCAGTGCCATCTGTTGGTATAGAAGAGAAATGTGCTTTCCATTCCTGTTGTCTTATATCTAATCTTTTCTTGTTTGTGAAATTTCCCTTCATTACCAATCCTTTAACTAGGCAGAAGGCCTAGATTGTGAAATTTCATAAAACTTTGCTGGAGAAATACATTAAAACCAGCCAAAAAACAATAACTTGTAATCAAATTGGACTAAAGCTATATGAATCAGTACAAGCCTATAAGCTATTAAGAAAAAAAAGACACTGAAATTATTTATACAAGTAAATTTTTTTTTCATGGAAAGCAAATAACAAGTCCTTACTTCTGTTACTATGACTTCATAAGGCCTCACAAGTTAATGAAAAACCATAGTATGGATCAAAGTTAAACACAGCATACCTGAATATGTATGGGAATAATTTATGGCCTAAAAATCTCCCCATCCAGCATACTTTTTCCCAGGGAGAAATAAATAAAGAATGAGAGTCAGATCCAATAATTTGTAGCCATCATTCATCGTTTTATAGGTGTAATTAGTGAGCTTAAGTGGAACTATGTTTGGAGATTTACTATCTCAGGAGTGTGATTATATGTGAATTAGAAGAGTCTGTAGTTACTTCACACTGTATGAAAATACAAATTATATTAAGAAACATTTGCCAAAATATAATAAAAAAATTAAGAATCTATAGGAGTTCCATCTTAGATTTTGAGTCAAAATAACTAGCTTATCTTTTATTTAATTTTGGAGGAGATAAATGATCTTATATAATATGTGGCTGCAAATTTATCTCTTTAAGCTATATTCTTTAAATTGCACAAAAACAGAAATTCACACCCTGTCATGAAGTTTTTAAATATTCTGCAAAATCTGGTGAATACAGTTTCCGTTTACTAACAAAAATAGCAAACAGCAGCATGGAAATGTGAACCCAGGAATTTTGGCTTCAAAATTGATTCATATATGTACAATGGACCATGGACACTTAGTGTGTGTGTGTGTGTGTGTGTGTGTGTGTGTGTGTGTGTGTGTGTACTGTGTGTGCATGCACTCATAGAAAAAAAGATGTTTTGCCAGCTTGATAAGATAAGTATATCAGAATAGAACTGACCATAGCACTTAAAGCAGATTACTAGGTCATAACATGAAGGAATGGTAGTTGACACCAGACTATCACTCTCAGTCTAATACTGCTTTCCTACCATTAAATCATATTGATATTAATTTTATTCCTTTTGAAATCAGTCATTTAAAGCTAAAGAAAATCTGCATTAGCATTTATCTTATAACTGATTATCCCTTTAAGTGAGTGGGTTTTTTTTTCATTTTAGAAAAGTAAACTTTGTTTTACTTTAGAGAAAATGTCTTGAGAAAATGCAAATTGTGAATGGTCTCAGAGGTAGGAAATAACTTTTATCTAATGAAAAATATATTTTTACTAAAGATGAGTTATACAGGAAACCCAAAGTCAATTTAATTGATTTCATCACATTACAAAACTTAACACGGAGAGAACTATATATTTGCATTTTGAATCTTAATCCTTATAAATTTATGCCATCCTTGTTATCTAGTTTAACTCATAACCACTTCATAAATTATGGTGAGCTAAAAAGATTGTTGTCATGTGCGAAGCAAGGCATATGAAGGCAGAGGGACTCAGAGATCCTGAATTGACTGAATCCAAGAAATCTAATGGCTGCATGCCTCAGTTTCCCCAAATATAAATGGGCTTATCATGAAGATCAACATAATAAAGACAGAGAAAAGCTGTGCATACCTTCAATAGCTTTAGAAATGTTAGTTGATGTTCTTCTTTGTAATATCCTGAAACACTGCTGCATCAAAAAGAATGAATCCCATTAACAGATCGCCATGCCCCTTCCCTTACGACTTTTCGACTACAAGGCTGGCTCTCTCCTCACGTTCTTCCTAAGTTTTCCTTCCCTGTGTACAGTTTGGCAATGATAAGATGTTGGATTCCATCCCTCCCAAGGCATGTTTCTGGGTTCTTAAGATCTCTTTCTCCACCAGAGCAGACACTCTTGCTGCAATTCCTCAGTAGCCCGAGTTAGAGTCCAGTTGGAACTAACTGCACAGCTTCTGCCTGGAAACACTGTCACTCAATCTAGCAGTTGTTAATAACAACAAATGGGTTTTTATGGACGAATTTCTTTGAACCAGCTAAAATATTTTCCACGAATGAACCAAACAATTAAACATTGATTTTTTTTTCCATCCATACCCTCTAGTCACCCAGTATTACAACCATAACAACAACATTGCTATTGAAATCGATGATTGGGCTTTTATCCATCATATTTTAAAAGAGAAATAACTATATCCATCTACTCAGTTCTTTGCCACCTTTGAGAAAGTGAGAGATTGAACTTCCTTTTTAAAGTGTTTCTGTTGCTAAGATGATACTAAATGCTAAATAATGTGTTTGTTTTTCAGCCGTTCTAAGTCTAAAGAGATTTTTTTGAATACTTCAATTATAAAAACATTTAAAACATACAAACTTGTGCAATTTTTATTTTAATGAAGATGAGAAGTTCATTAAAGAAGATAAATATTTCATTAGATCTTAAATAAAACAAAGAGATTTTTTGGCTTCTCTCAGCACAAAATTCCTTTGAAAGATTAATTAATACATGCAAATTATGCAAATTAGACCCATGCAAATATTTTATGAAGACAATTAAGGGAACCATTAATTACTGCTTTTTTTGCTTCAGTGAGATTCATTCATTTAATTTTAATTTCACTTTAACTGTTTTGATGTATAATCTTGCAGCTAAGAACTTTATCTTTCCTGGCGGGTCACTTAAACTTATAAATTTCATCAAGTGAGCACACAGAAATCTGTAAAGGTATTCTCAAGACTATGTTTAGTATCAAGAAAATTTTTTGACACAATGCACTCCCACAAACAGGGAAACTGGAAGGGAATGTGAGCTCATTCTTGGACAAGGTTCAACTGCTGGAAAAGCAATTAATTTGCTTTGGCTGTGCTAATATAGGGGAATTAGAAAGTGTGACACAAGACAAATAGAAATAATTAGTTCTCCAAAATGATGTTCTCATTAATATGGTTCGAACAGTAGAAATAAAAAAACATTATTGTGGCATGTCTGCATTCTGTCCCTAACCATGGGAGGTGGAATAATGCACCATAAGCATATTTATATTTATATTCTAAGTAATGATGTTTTAATTTTTTTCTAATAGAAAATTTCTATCAACAGGATATATATGTCTCAAATGTCTCAGCACATACATGCTATCAAAACTGATAACATACTTTTCATAAACATGTACTCATGTATCAATTTTTACTTTGTTCATAGAAATCCTGCACTTTAATGAACAGACTTAAATATGAGTTCCTTTTCTGTAATTTAAATATTTTCAGATCACTATTAGAACTCTTAGAATAGATTACATTTCTCAGAAAATTGTTTTGTTTTGTTTTTTTAATTGTGTTTATGTTCCATTGTAAAGAAGCTCTTCTGTTTCTTAAAAGTCCTCTTAGGTGACCAGACTGCCTTTGCTGTCTAGGGATGGATATAAAACAGAGGAAGCAGGCTCTGTGAATATGAACTCCTAAGAGTTCGTTCTAATCTATATCACCAAATGTAATCTTCAGCTAATAGACAGTATACACACTTTCTACCGTTACAGTCTTCAGTGAGCAAGTTAATTGAATAAATGCTCCTCATTTTTTTTCTCTTGATAATAAAGGTGAAAAACTCCAAGCAAAAACCTACTATAAATAAGTTTTCCTTGAATCTGAAGACTGTCTAAAAATTGACACTGATGCATTGAAAAAAACCAAAACACAACTTTCTAAATTATTTGGTAGTCATAATAATAAAAATTATCATTAATAAAAATATATATTATTAAAATGACACAGGCTTATTTTTCAACTTTTTCTCTGATACTTCCCTCAGCCCTGAAGTTAGTCATTTTTACTCTGATACTATGAAGAGATATAAGTTGATACATATTCCCATTCATATGTGTGGAGCTTTTTAATGTTCTTTAAAATATATTAAAAGCACATGTTCTTCCTTACAAAGGTAGTCTCATTTCATTCATCCTTAAATTTCTAAATTCTGCAAGTTTCTACCACACTGTTCACAGATGCATTTTACACCTTCTAAATTAGGATCATTTGTGGATTTCATTGTTGAACTTTGTTTACTCTTCTACTTCAATAATTATGATAGTAAAAGAAAATAGATATAGAATTGAACTTGATCTAGAATGATCTTTTCAAATTTTCACGTATCACGTCTTCAGACAATATGCAAACCAAACCACAAACATGTTCATGAGGAAGTCAACTGAATTCAGTTTTTCAGTTTTATCTATGTTAATGAAGCACTATCGTACTTTATATTAATAATAGTCTGTCTCAATAAATAGCAATTTATTTAGTTGCACAATGTCCATTTTTTCCTTTTTAAACTTCAAATTTCAATACACTCTTCCTGATATTCCCAGATAAAAGTAACTTCTATATACCCTAAACTCTCATTGTGACAATCCTCTATTTTATTATTTTTACTAGGAAATATAAGAACAAATATATTACAAACTAAGTCCAAACTATCTCTATGGAAATAATGCATTGAAAGAATTTTGTATAATAATAATTATAATGAACTATGTTTAACTATTTTAGCAGCTTCATACTTAACCATTTCCAACAGAATCCTGCAAAAGTCTTCGGCATTTGGCCTCCTCATTCAAAAGCAAAACTTATTTTCTTATGTATTTTTTAAAGAATAAAATTATTTATACTGAAATTATGAGAAATATTATCCTAATTTTTTTTAAATATTAAAATTAATAAGTATCCTTGAAAATTTCTATTTAATATTAGTAAGTCTGATTTGCAGTTAAATATGTAGTTAACAATGACCTGTGATAACCATAGAACAATAGCCTGTTTATTGGTACTGCCTACAATCAATGCTACCTTTTGTTCAACTTAATCAATGCTATCTTAAATTGATTAGCTGCATTGAAATGCTGCCAGACATCAGAAACCAGTGCCAAAGGACTAGAAGCAAATTTATTGTACTTTTGTTCACAGTGATATAATTCTAAAAATTTATATTTTATGGTAAATAAAATGGTCTGAGATAATCCCTATAATGATTACTTATTTCTAAGTGACTAAACAAAAGTCAATATGTAGTACTGGCAGCCAAGAATCCAGATTAAGACCCTATATTACTATTAATTTTATTTTTTAAAGAAAGCCTCCCTTTGCTTTTAATCTAAATAAAGAATTTTTAAATATGAAAAAAAATTGTTTCAGGTAACTAGAAAATATTATTTTAAATTTCCACAAACACTTTACTATGGGATAAATTCAACATTGTATAATAAATTAAAGACAAATTATCCAAAAAAAGAAATATAAAAAAAGAATATAAATTATATACTAGAGTAATAACAGATTCAGTATTTACCAGTTGCCAGGCCCTGTAGTAAATATGTAAATTGATAATAATAATATCTAATATCAACTGCTAAAACTTAACTGTGTATGTATCATTTTCTAGCATGTTGCAAGTATTTTTGTAAAACTTATTTTATTACATCTTCATTATGACCCTCTGAGGTTAATCAATAGTGGTCAGACATTCGAGTTTGGGAAGACTCCTAGCATTTCTTTCTTTCTTTTTTTTTTTTTTTTTTTTTTTTGGCGGTACCGGGGATTGAACCCAGAAACATTCTACCTCCGAGCTATACCCCCAGCCCTATCTTTTATTCTTTATTTTGAAACTGGGTCTCACTAAGTTGTGGAGTGCCTCACTAGGTAGCTGAGGCTGGCCATGAACCCAGATCCTCATCTCAGCCTCCCAAATGCTGGGATTACAAGCGTGCGCCATCATGCCTGGCGACTACTAGCATTTCTTAACTGCTAGTTTCTGTAGAGATGTCATGAGCATTCTCACTCCCACATGAAACTTAGAGGTCTGTTTTTAAGTATTAGAAATTGAAAATATGCATAAAATGACTTATACGACAATCAAATTTGAATGATGCTTTCATAAAGATCTTAAAAGTGGTAAGTTTAAGCAAGATTCAATTTAGCACTGCTAAAGTATGAATCTTGAGATGTCATTTAGCAATTTATATTTAAACATACTTCAAAGAAAACCAAGAGGTTCTCCAACTGTCATATATAATAAGTAGAAATTAGTTTGCTTCTGACTTGTAAATTTACCATAAGTTCATTGCATACTAAATTGCAGGGGTAAAGATGAGTCTATTATCTAAATATGATTAATTTCTTCATTTATATTTTTATTGGTATAATATAGTCTCACGTCATAATTTCTTCTTTTATTGCTACATTATTTTCTTTGCTTAGAAAGAGGTTTTCACCTGTTTTTCTGGAAGTGTCTATAAACATAGGATAAGCATAATGGCTGATTTTAAAAAAAAGTAAAAAGCAAGAAAGGACACATTTTTCCAATTGTAAATCATTCCCTAGTAGTAGATGTTTTGGACTTTTCAAGTCAGTAACAGGCAATGTACTATCTAAAATGAGTGATGTGGCTGCAGGTGGTCATCCTATAAAAGATGTGTAAGTCCAGAAAGCAAAGCATGGTGGAAAGAACAATGTCTTTGGAGGTCATAAATCTGCAATGAAGTGCCAGCAAGCCAACTAACTAAAAGTCTGATCATGAGAAAATTAATTAGCCACTCTGAGGCTGAGGGTACCTTTACAGAAAAGGAAAAAGGGCTCAATAAATATCAGTTCCTAACCCACCTCACTATTTTGATAAGTAAATAATTCCACTAAATATGTAATGCACTAAAATATAAATGAAAGAAAATTATTAGATTCACTGAGTGCTAGGACTTCTGATTCAATTAAAAAAAAAAACTTGCTCAGAGATATAAATTCCCTTCATAAGAAAGACAGGCAGTATGACATTTTGGTACTATAAGTTATGATCATACAATACAATAATAATACATTTTAAGATGAAAGAAAGATATAACTTAACAATCCTAATCTAAAAGCACTCTGGAAGAAGATAAAATGATGTGAAAAGTAACTGGAGCACATTATAGTTCTGACTTTGATCAGAACTTTGGAGTGTGGCCTTCAATGACTCTATCTACACTCAACTAAGCCTCAACTTCCTCTTTTACACAATAAAGAGATTTAATTTATCATAAAGTCCTTTCCCAATACTAAAACAATAACATCACAAAAGTGTACTTGGCATATCATCGATGTTGAATAAATATTTGCTGAATGAATGAATAACTTTAAAATTCAGCATTCATATAGGAAGCAGATAAAAGATACTATTAAATTTTTAAAAAAGATTGTTAATGTGTATGTAAGCAAGTCTTTTTGCTGGAAGAATATTTGGTTTTCTATGATCTGAGATGAGTCACAAAAGAATAAATAGTGAAAGAGTTTTGATTATATTCAGTGGATATAAATAAAAGAGATGTTCTTTCAAGTGAAGTCAGATTTCGTAAGCATAACTTGCACATAGCCTAAGATGTCAAAGGAACGATGATTCTTACTCCCGTTGACTTTAATGATTCTTTTTTATTTTAGAAGGATAAGGTTCTACTTAAAAAGCAGAAGTAAAAAGCTACTATTTTGAAAAGTAAACTTTCAAGATGCCTCAGAAATATTATAAGAATATAAATGGAAGAGTAATATCCATGATTCTTCCAGCTTGTAGAATAATCTGCGTATGGAGAATTTTGAAGACTTAAACTCTTGCAATTTTAATAAGAGAAAAAACATGAGATTAATGTTTATTAAACAAAAGAAAATATTACTTAGTGAGTATATTATGAAATGTTAAATATGAATTTGAAATAGAAATTAATTCAAAGCAGAAAAATAGAAAATTTTATGTAAGTGAATATATATATATATACAGAATCTAAATATTGGCCAAATATGCAAAGAATAAAACGGCATTAGAATTGTGCACAAAGAAGAATGAAGAAGTACCATTAATTCAGCTATCAAATATGAATGCTAATTCTGACTTTCTTAGAATCATGTCTTATATTTTTTCCCATCATTATTTCCAAATAAACTCAGAGAAATGTCAAACAATAAGGATCTGCATATCCACAAGATCTAACATAGGTCCTAATTTCTCAATATCTAAGCCATCCCTCTAAAGAAAAATATAGTGAGCATCACCATATGCTACACATTGTGATAAACAATAGGGGTCTAGAGATGAAGGAAGCAGCATGGTTCATGCTCTGTCCCAACTATCATTGAGAGTAGGAGAAAGCAGGACCAGGAAAGCAGGCTCAGTGGTAGAGTGCTTGCCTATCATATGTGAGGAGAAGGAGAAGAAGGTGAGGGATTGAGGAAAGAAAGGTCAGGTTGAATTCTTTCATCACATTTTAAGGAGGATATTGGACCTGATGAGGGTGCCATACTGAATGAATGCTGGAGGAGGAAGACAAGTTTGTGGAGTCAGGGAGAATACTTCCTGGTGTGTGCACTGCATTCTGAGGTCTTGGTGAGTAAAAAGTTGCATGTTATTTGAAGCAGCTATGAGATGTCTAAATGGGATGGAGAAACACCTTTGAAATTTTCCAAAATTTATTAAAGAAATATCTTAAATAAATGTCCAAAACCTATTAAAGAAATATTTTAAGTAAATGTTGCCTAGGGAGAGAGAATAAAATGAGACTAAGACAAAAGTGAAGAAAGATATCAGGTTATAGCTTTGGTGACATACAGTTTGTGTAAGATATTTATTAAATAGCTCAAAAAAACTGCTCAATGAGTGTTTATATAAACTCCATTGAGACTTTAGAAAAAGCATAAAGTAGGATAAGGTTTTCATACTCCAACACAAATCATGACATATAAATCTATTAAAATTCACAGCATGAGAGAGTTAATTTTTACTCAGTTGTGATCCTGAAACAAGAGATTTTTTTTAAAAAATTGATTATTCCATATTTTTAATATCTTAATTACACTCATGAATTTTGAGTTGGTTAATAGAAAATATAAATAATAAAGAATTTACCGTATGTACCATGCGCTGATTTACCTTATCATGAAAAGTTGAAATAAGTTGTTTTCCCCCCTCAGGAATATTTTCTAAGTCGCTCTGGTTTCTTTTTTCCCACCTCTTTAGTTTTATAGAAATGGCGATATAAAATGCCAATGTGGCAATATTTAGTCTAACCTGAGGTGCTTATATGAGGGTAACTACTTGGCACTTTGAGCAGTATTTAAGTGCCCAATTTCTAGGTGACTAAATCTTGGGTCAAGTGTTGCATTTATTGCTAAAATGTTAAAAATACATAAGAAGCATAAAAATTGTGGGCTTTTTTTTTTACTTTCCCAATTAAGTTGAGTTTATTTTGGAATATTTTAGAATAATGAAGAAATTCAGTTATGGTTGGGTTGGAGTAAGAAAGAATATAAAGAACATCACAACAACTGGGCTTAGGGGCACTAGGAACGAAGAAACAAAGGAAGCATGAGGCCTTGTTGTGTCATTCTTGACTGTGAGGCGGCTGGTGCTCCTGGGTCCCAAAAGTCATGACATAGACCATTTCACAAATGAGTAGTAAGCTTTGGTTCTGTCCTATTTGCCTCTCTCATTCTTGGGCTTAAGATAGAAGTTAACTAAATCCAGTCTTCTCTCTGATTTCCTCCTCTATTCCCAATTAATTTTGTTCTCTTAGCTTCCAAATATATCAATTTAGTCTAAGGTCAGAAATAAATTCAAAGAGCAAAATGGGCTTCTATAATGTAGTTACAGTGAGAAAAGACTCCTTTACTCTGTTATTTTAAAAGTTATAGAAGAGTCCAAAGGCTAGTGAAATACCTTTTTTTTAAATATACTTTTAGTGCTGCATTGTGGTCTTACATCATAATGTATTTCAGAGTGATTGTGACATACATGTGAAATACCTTTCAAGCAACTGACAGAAACAGATTAATATATAGGTTTTTTTTTTCTTTCTAGTTACATTTGGGGAGAAAATTATACTAACAAAATCATAATTATTGGCAAAGTGTTCTATGGAAAACTGCATTTTGAACAATGCAAGCTTTGTCAGGCTGTATATGAATGAATGGTTTTATATTACATATAAAAGCAAAATAAAAATTTAGATCTGGCTTTAAATTACTATGCATAATTGTTACATAATTTTTTTTCTCTAATCATGACATTATTTAGGTAGGTTTGCTCTGTTTTTCAACTGGTAACATTCTGGATAGCAGAAGGAAGGCAATTTGTGATGGAGATTAAGCATTGTGAATATTCCAACCTTCTACAGTGAGACTTTATCAATGTTAAAATACATACTTGAATATATGTGAATTTTACAATTAAAAATAAAAATAACTATAGCTTTATTATTTACCAAAATGTTGCCGATAGTGAACTTATTGCAAGCATGTATGAATTATGAAAAAAGGTTAAATCATTGTGTAATCACTTCTTCATACTGACAATGACTTTCTTATTTATAAGCAGAAATATTTTGTCTCTAATTTTGCCGAGGATGAGATTGGGCAACCTTAGAATATTGGGTATACCAGATAATTTACATATTGCACCTACCAGGAAGCACCTATGCTTTCTTAGGCCTTCTTAACATTACCTAAGTTGACCCATGAGTAGTCTCTATACACACAAACTGGAGCCCATACTTACTTTGAACTGATTGAGGATATCATCCGTGATAACGAAGACTGGATGTTTGTTAATCATTGTAATTTGTTCATATGGGCACACACTTTTTATAAGATGCAACTGATTTATGATTGTAGTTTACACACATATATAATTGTTATGAAATCAACAATGCTCTAAAAATTGAAATATTTACATCTACAATTGCATTAATCTTTATCCTAGGAGATGTATCATAATAATATATGGCACAAGGCTTGATATTTAAACACTAATTATTATGGCCTAAGGTAAAATATATATAGGCAAAAAATATAATATCTTTCTCCAGGAATGTTTCTCCAAGTTTCTCATTATTACTTATTGCACATATAATAGTATACAAAAGTATATTTCCTTGATACCATGCCAAGAATGACATTTCTGGAGTTGATTAAGTAACACAATTAATGTCATACAATATCCAAAAAGTGATTGAGCTTAAAATGCAAAATAAAAGCAATTGGGAGGATTATGGCAGTTAATCATTTTAGGCTTCCCTATGAAGAATCATCTTCATTTAAAATAGAAAAATATGCTGGTTTTTGTCTGTTTAGTATTCATGCTGTTAGACTGAGTTCATTGTCTGGAAGAGATATTTGACTATAAATGCTTCCTTCTGATTTTGTTCTTTCCTAACAGTGTGGTCTTGGCAATATACATATTTAGCTCTTCTGAGTGCTTAATACAACTCCCTTTAGTAGTCTATATATGATTTTGCTCAGCAGATTTGTGTTATTAAAATGTATATAATGTCATACAGAACATTTGGGAAACCACACAGCAACTAAACAATCTTATTTATTACTAACATTCAACTATGCCATTTCGCATGTACCTTGCAGTAACTGTCACGAAAATGAGAGGTTAGACAATTTAAAATGTTAAGAACTACCTATTTGCTTAATTCAGGCTTTCATTTATGTAGTATAGAATTTATAAACCCTTCCTGCACTAGATTGGGATTCAAACATTCAATAAAACACGTTTACTGTGTCCAAGATTAAATCATACATTGTTTAAAATTAATTATTCCTTTTTAATTGCATTGTATAAACAGAAATGACCTGTTAATTTAAAGAAAATCTATCAGCGCAAAATGAATTCACTCATATAAACAAGCAAGATGAACTTGACCTTGTTTGAACTTGTTTTGATGTGGCCCAGATGGTAGGCTACATGCTTGAATAGCAGGCTAAAGCTGAGGAAAAACTCATATAGCAAGATGGAGATTTATAGCCTTCTGCAAATTCCTACCTTGTATTGTCCTTTCAGCATCTGTTCTGCCGCCACTGCGGTCAGCTTCTATCTCTGGGGTCAGAGAGTCTAAAAGCACAGAAAGGTAAGAGTGACATATATTTCATTTGATTCCTATTGTCCTTTTAAAAAAAAGAGCAACCTGTTACTTCAGTGCTGAATTAAAATCACATAAATCTTTGTCACCTTTTAAAGGTTGAAGGAAAATTATAACCCTAAGAATTTTCAGGAGATTTGAATAGATATAAAAGTAACATAATATTTTTCATAAGATGAGATGGGAGTGGAAGTCCTTAGACTGGTATTTTATCATGTTGCAGTAGAAAAAGATTTGGCTAAGCAGAAAAGCAATGCCAGGTCCCACTGGCTGGGGTTAAGGAACAAAACAGTAGAGCACCTGTGAAATAAAGCATTTCTCCAGCACGTTCCTCCCCTCACGCTTTCAGATGGGAGCACAGTTGCAGGAATCACAAGACACTGAAGTGTACAAAACCACAAACATGGGTCGGAATTGTCCTCTGAGTATTAAAAGTAAAAGTTGGTTGCGTATAAATGTACACCTTCTTACCATTTAAGACCCTGAGACTATCTGTTGAAGCTGCCTGCTTTAATGTCTGCTCCGCTTGTTCACGCCGTTTTGTCTCAAATTCAAGTGCTTCCTGCAATTTTCTCTTTGCCTTCTTCTCCTTCTTTAGCCTCTTTTGAACAATGGCTAGAAAAGAGGATTTGTCCATTAATTAATAATTTTTTTGGTAATTTTACTGATTTACAAATGGTCTGGTTTTTTAAATTGTATTCCTTATGTATTTATTTTTTCCTGTGCGACTTAGTCTATCCACAAGGATTAATTTCAAAAAAAACACCTTTACCTAAAATAATGCCCAATAAAATGTCCAAGGAAGTCAATTTTTATTTTAGCTTTGATCTATTACACTACAAGAATGTTTTTTATTGTCATATGTAGAGATAAATCTAATGGGAAGCTAATTTTAGTAAATATCTGTATTCAGTGATACAGGGAGCTTGGTTAAGGGAATTTTGCAGCTGACTTCTCTGCCCTTGTATCAGAAGAGTATAGAGTAGTTTAAATGGTGCAAAGCACTATAGCAGGTCTCCTCTCTCCTTGAAAAATGTCAATTTTGGGACGCAATTGAAGCATTTCCCCTACAAACACTTTGTAAAACCACCTTACACCAACCTGGGTTCTAATAATTCCCAAACTTTTAGGAAATATAATGATTTTTTTTTGCATGTGAGGGCAAAGTAATCTTAATCATTATTAATACATATAAATAGTATTTTGAATGAACTATTAAATATTCTCATATAATTGCTTCATAGCAAATATATAGCCCTATAAAATATTTCAAGAAAATTACTACACTTTCTGCAGGAATCTGGTGTGGTATAACACCTAGCTACTAATAATAATGTGCTGCTAATAACAATAATGTGCTTTTCTTGCAAAAATAATGATACAAAAAGTTGATTATTATACATGTGTCTCCTACTTAACAATTTAAACATAGTATGTAATCAACAAATAATAACAAATAAATGTGCTCTAAAATGTATATTAGCTGTACTTTCAGTACAATAATTGTTTTAACTTTTTTATACACATATAAATATATATGATAACTAGCATATGAGAGGCATATTTGTGTTTTTCTTGGGGATTATCATTCTTGATAACTGGTAAGCATTGTGGATGACAATATGCAAAATTACTAGGAGAAAATTTTTTGGTTTTTATGAAGAATAAATGTTCTAACTTTACTATCCATTTGTTAGTATCAATTGAAAACAACATCAGTTTTATTTAGAACAATATAGAGTCAAAATACAACATAAAAATAGTGCAAGTATTTTAGTTTTAATTTCTAATTTCCACATATCTTGTTTTTATCATTAATAATATTGTTAAGATAGCATCTCATTATCTTAAGTTTGTTATTTCTGTATTATATATCTTAAATACCTATTTTTATCCAAATATACATTGACTTCTTTGAAAACTGGTTTCAAATGAATACTAATTCCTTTATTAAATGGTGTCAAAATCATATGCTTATTTTAACAAAATTACTTGCCTATTTCCCCTCCCAAAGAAAATTATTTATAAATTTCTTTGAAAAAAAAAGAATAGAAGTTTTGAAATACTTATTTAAATTTTACACTACATGGTACTGAAAGCCAATACCCAGCACTTTGCCACTGGCCACTCACTGTTTTCTCCTATGAAACGGAACCAAATATGATTGCCACATTCTGTCTTCAGGGTAATAGACTGCTTCAATAGACACATTTATAATAGATAAGTATTGATAGATGTTATTATCTTTAATTTACTGTTCATAATTAATTAAATGGCAAGTTCATGGTGTGATCTGTGAATGTTTTGCCCTCTAGTGGTTAAAGGAATAAAAATAATGTATAACTATTTCCGAACCGGTTGGAACCAAGAAAATTTGGAAGGTATCTCATGTACCTAAAAGGATATTGTAGGAAATCAAGGGCCTGCCTTTTAGTCTTGTAAAAAAACAAAAAACACCCCCCAAAAAAAGAGACTTCTCTAGGTAAGATCAGGTAAGATGAAAGCAAGACATGACTATCTCATGGAAGATAGCTACAGAGATTGAACTCTTTGAATTTCCTTGTTTATCTTGCTGGATTATTTTAATATCTACAGAGAGTAGAGTCATTTTATTTAAAGTTGTGTGTAACAGCTCCTCAAATCAACCTTATCCCAGGAACTTACTAGGTGTTGCCTCATAATAAGTAATGAAACAAATTGATAAATCCTGTTATTTTTAAAAGCAAAACAAAAACAATAATCTTTAAATGACTATGTCAGATACATAAAAGGGAAACATTTAGAGCATTTATATTAGATAATTATTAAATGAGAGAAAAAGGATTTTTTCCCCTTTTCTAGAACACTTGGGAGAATAATGCAGTTGACGCAAAGGGAGTTGGTTGTAAATATCTACATAAAATAAGAATACAAATGTGAATGACCTTCTAAATTATCTATAGATGTACTGTACAATGTGTTAAAAGGAACAATTCACAGATCAAAAATATTAGTATTTTTACTCAATGAGACTCATACTGGTTTCTACCCTGTGTACTTGACCTTGCTGAATGAAAATGAGGCATTCAGAAAGAAAATTATACGAACACTTAACTCTACTCATTTGTTCCGATATGCATCAGTCTTCAATTTCAGTTGATAAACATCTTACTAAACCTGCTTTGCTTGAATAAACATTATTTTCTATTTCAGCTTTACAACTTTAACTCTTAAGTGTTCCAATAGCAATTGTGAGCAAACATGGCTCACACTTCATGGCTGTCATTTTATCAGAGCTCATTTCTTACCTTAAAGAGTATGATTTCATAGAACTCTATAATCAATACAAGTTATATGATCAATGATGTATTACATATATTTCAATCCCTTCAGGTTGGAAAACAAAGAAAAACACGTACTTTTGAGTTTAAGAAATACAATGAGCCCAAGATTCGAATTCTGCTCTACACTTTAGTTACAGGCAAATTAAGAAAAAAAGCTACACTCTCAAAGTAAATCACCATAGTACTGTATCGTGTTGAATATTTTAACTTAAGTATTAAGCCTATTTGGATAATCAACAATACCTCTATTCTTTTGTTCCATAGCCAGCTGCTTCTCAAGTGTTTCCCTTAATTCTCTTTCTCTTAAAAAATCCATCTTCAGCTCTGTTTTTTCCAGCTGGACCTGTTTTTCTTGAGCTCTGGCATTATCTATGGCAACTTTCAAGAGCCCCTGTACAAAGAAGGTATTCAGAATGATTGTTAATATTTTGGTACAAAGTATATTTCATTCATGACTTAATTGGCTTTTACAAGAGTAAATTCCACTTATCAAATTCTTTGATTCTTGTTGTGCATTCACTAGGACAAATACCATAAAGCACAAGACTTCTAAATCTAATTAAACTATTTTAGGAAGATAAATATTTACATTGTTCAAATTCCACCACTTCTAATTAGAATATCCATACCCCAAACTAAACGAAGGCAACATGGAAGCATATCTAAAACATAACACCAAGAAGAAAATCTGGCTGAAATTCTTCTGCATGTAGTTATCTGACATGATATGTGTAGTCCTGTGTGCTCCTGGCTGTCTCCCCACTCTCTGGAGCCCAATCTCTCACTCTCCAGAAAAAATACACTGACTGCAGTGGTTGTCTTTGTGTTTCTCAATTCCATAGTTTGTTTCTGCCCCCATGGACTTTGCTCTTTCTGTTCCCCTCATAAAGGACCCACGCCCTTTAATCTTTGCTCAAAGACCTCATTCAATAAAGGTCTTCTCTTACCACTGAATTTGTAACATCCTTCCAAAATGTACCTTGTTGCTCCTTCCTTCAAATTATCCATAGAAGTTATCATTATGCGGTATTGTCATATATTTATTTACTTACTGAGTTATGTTTTGTCTTTTCCACTAAAACATAAGCTTTCTGAGACAGGAATATTTTCTGATATTTTAGCAGCACTAGTACCTAGAGAATGCCTAGCGTACAGTAGATTTTACATATTTCAGGAATAGATGTTAAAAGAGTACTATTTTTTTCATGAGATATATAATACATTTAAGGGATCCAAAACATAGTGGCTTAGTAGTATATTATTTTTTAAAAGTCATTCAAGATGGCCATAATAATCTGAGAATGTCATTTACGAAACTCTTTGACAGATTATAATTCAAAAGAGTATATAGTGAATACAATATTTATTCATGCAATTGATTATAAAGATATATATATAATTTGACTACTTACTTTTTAAAATTTAGCACTATTTTGAGACTTTTTGAAAACAAGATTTTGAGAATATGTTTAACATACAAAAAAGCATTCTCTCTGTTTTCTCTGTTAAGATCCTTTGGACCAAAGTTACTAGTAAAAATTAAGAGCTAAAAATTCTACCTCCATCAGTTCAACAATACAAAATGCTATTTGAAGTACAACTGTACCCTGCCTTGATCTGTGAATATCATAAACTGGGATTTTCAATTGAAATTATACAGAAGATGGAAGTTAATGTTATTTGTAGGCGAATTTGAAGATGTGACCCCTTTGCAAAAGTCCATATGAGCGACCTGAATCAGGATTTCAACTCCAGCTTGATCTGCAGGCCCCAAAAGAGATGTTGTCTTACTTCAGCCTACTAATATGGCTTTCAGTATTGTCATAAGTCCTATTTATTCTTTTTTAGAAAACATATGTAAATTATCTTATATTTATTAGACCTGACCCTGAATTTCCTGGTACAGATCTTGTGATATAAAACAAGCTGGAGAAGGATTTCTATGTGGCAATCCATCCCTCCGTCTTTTGTGGTTTAACAATAAAACATAGCTGCTAAAGAAACTGCCATCTTAACTCAATTCAGCAACATTCTTGTATATGTTTCTTCTTCATCAGGAACAAACAATTAGTAACAAATGAAAGAGATCATTACATCAAGTGCCCTTTTAGATCACCCCAATTAAAACTTTAGTTTAGCTGTATTTTAATTCTAAGATACCAAATTCTAATTTTCTGCTCTGATTGCTCTTGTTGACTTATCTTTGAAAGATGTACTCGCTGTGCAATGTCTAGAGATTATTTAGCAAGATGCCAATGTTGGCACCACTTAATGTGTTGATTGGTTGTATTATCAGTAGCTGTTTAAAATAAATTACTATTAAACTATTATTGTCCTTGGCTGACAAAACACAATATTTTGGTGTTCTTTAAATATGAAACAATCGTGATGAATAAACATGTTGAATAATGTTAAACTGCAATTCTAATTTGTGTAATTTTATATTAATATTCGTTAGTAAAGATTGAAGTTGCTGAGAGCACTTATGTTTACTGTTTCCTTTTGTTATAGTTGTTCCTAATGTGCCTAATGGTAATACATTACCTATTCCTGCTGATTATGTCTGAAAAAATATTAGCTTTTAGGAACCAGTACCCTCTAGGGACTACTTATAAGCTATATAAAATTAAATTTAATTTTTAGACTTTAAATCAGTGCACATCAGTAGGAGTCCAGTGTGAACAAAAGTCTGCACTAGAGCCAAACTGATGCATATGCAAAAGTATGTTATTGCCAGTGACAGCTCTGTTGAAAAAAAGCAAAACAAGACCAAACACACACACACACACACACACAAAACAAACAAACAAACGAACAAAAAACAGAAAACCTATTAAACTTCACTGCAGCAGGGGGCTGGGGAAAAGCAATAGCAAGTGGTGTTGACAACATTGAGAAATCATTAGAACCCCTCTTGAACCATCAGGGATAATAATATATTCAGATTTGGATAACTTCTGACAATTTTGCAGGGAGATGATGTGCAAAGGTCACACTAAATGCTGGGTCTCACTTGGACATGCAGTATCTAGCAAAATGCAGTGACAACAATGTGAAATACAGTAAAAGATAAAAGGTTAAAACATAGGATTTCTCCATGGGGAGTTAGTTAAGTTCTCAGGACTTTGGAGTTGGATAATGATGGTTCTAAAGAATTCCACAAGAATGGTAAGAGGCAGTGGTTGATTGTCCTCAGATTTGCTTTCCAGACATGAGGCATAATGGTGTTTTATATTTCCTAAAATGATCTACCTTGTAAGTTAAGTTATTTTCATTATTTTTGAGAGAATGAGCGTATTTTTTGTGTGTGGTACTATGGTTTGAACTCAGCCACACCCCTAGCCTGTTTTTTTGTTTGTTTGTTTGTTTTTATTCTAGGATCTAGGAAAGTTGCCAAGGCTGGGCTCAAACTTGCAATTCTCCTATCTTAGCCTCCCCAGTACTGGGATTATGGGCTTGTGCCACTGCACACTGCTTGAGTTTTTTTTCTTTTCTTTTTCTCCCCCCCCCTTTTTTTAAAGAATGGGTACTGCAACTGGCTTATCAATGTATTTATATTGGTAAAAAGTATATCTGCCTGTAGTCTGGTATGGTGACACACGCCTATAATTTCAGTACTTGGGAGGCTGAGACAGGAGGATTAAAGGTTCATTGTCAGTGTCAGCATATTAGCAAGACTGTCAGCATCTTAGCTAGACTAAGATACTGTTTCAAAAGAAAAAAATAAAAAATAGGGCTGTGGTTACCAGGCATGGTGGTGCCCACCTGTAATCCCAGCACTTGGGAGGCTGAAACAGGAGGATTATAAATTCAAGGACAGTGAGACTCATAGTAACCTAGAAAGATGCTGTTTTGAACAAAAATTAAAAAGCATTGGGTTGTAGTTCAGAGGTAGAATGCCCTGAGTTCAATCTCCAGTATGCCACAAAAAAAAAAAAAAAAGAAAAGAAAAGAAAAGAAAAAAAAGCATATCTGCCTACACAAGAAGACTTTAAGCAATACTGGTATAAATTAACCATTTCTTGGTAAATTAGCTCCAAGAGTAAAAAAAACTTACTTGGCCCATATTTATATTTTACTCAAATTTATTTTAGAATCACAAAATAAATAATGTTCTTTGAGTGCTGCTGAAATTCATGTGACAAAGTCTGTGTTCAATAATCTGCTAATTTTAATGAGAGGAAAGTATCTGAGTTGAACAAGACTTTAGCAATCACTCATTCTAAGCAAATTATTTTAAAAATAAAAATCCAAGGTCCAGATGATAAGACGATTTATTCAAGATCCAAAACTAGTGAGTTGATAAAGTCTAGATCAGAAATTCAGTTGTTTAATCTTTTTTTTTTCCTTTTACTATTTCCCTATCACTTTACAGAATGAGAAGAGACAAGGGCTAGAGATAGTTGGAGTATATCTATCTATTATACTGTAGTGAATCAGTCTGGGACTTCCCTTTATTGTCATTTTAACATCACTTTTAGGTTTTCTTTGTTTGCTTAATTTCTCTATGCAAATAAACCATAATGAACCAACACCTTATTATATATTTCTTATGCCAAATATCTTCAATTAGTGTTAATGTCACCCCTAATTATATTTTATATTTTTGCCCTTTTTATATTTCCATTTTTACTCATTTATTTATTCTTATTTTGATATTCATTAGACATTTAAAATCAATTTTAAAAAAGGAGAAAAAAAACAGATGAAGTAAATTATTTGCTCCCAATCCTCTGCAGCAATAGGTTCACATGACTTCTAGGGTCAAAATTCTATTTGAGAATAATGGATAGAGTTCTCCTTTGAGTGCTTTCTAGTGGTAGCCAATATTTGAAGGTGTCACATTCAGTTAATTGACATTAAAACTTTTCTAGCTTGAAATTGCCAAGAAATTCCACAAGAATATGTTTGGTGGAAGAAGGCATAGTGAAAGATTTCCCATTAAAAAAAAAAAAGATTTTTTGCTTTTTGTATCTGACTAATTTCACTTAAAGTAAAAAATCTGTTTGGGTGTTATTGTTGGTTTGTTTGTTTGTTTGGAAGCTAGGGAAAAAGTGGGTCATAGGAGGGAACCTAGACAAAGAAGGAGAAACCTTAGATGAGTAAAGAAGGCCACATAACTAAAAGTGATGGGAGGAGAGGGAAAGACCCTAATGCACATGATGTACAATCATAAACCTATCAAAATCAATCACTACGCTAAACATGAGAAGGAGGAAGGAAAGAGGAAAAGCAGAGATTTGAGGAAGTGTTAAATGTGTGCTATGTGCATGGCCTCTACCAGCTTGTACCTCACAAAGATATATGATTACAATGCACCAATAAAGATAAAATTCCTTGTGAAATGAACAAAAGAAGTTCTAATTACAAAAATAAAAATGTATCTCTATATACTATGCTTTACTATAATATATTATCACTTACAATTTTTTAAAAATTGTAATGTCAAGAAATAATAATATAGCTGTACTAGTTAATAAAAGTCTACTGCCCAATTTTTTACACATAAATAGAGTATTTTGGTATAGGTGTTCTTTTAAAGCAGAAAAATGACATTTATGAAAATTCATTTTAATAATAGTATGCAGAGGACATCTATAGTAATCATTACAAACTAAATAATTCAGAATTGTCAAATTATAGTATGTCATGAAATTAAATTATTTACTATTTTAACAATAACATTTTTTTTTCTGGTGCTGGGGTTTGACCCCAGGAATGTTCTACTTCTGAGCTACACTCCTAGACCTTTTTTTTCTTTTTTTGTCTGTTTTTGGAAGTAAGGACTCCCAATGTTGCTGAGACTGACCTCAAACCTGAATCTGCCTGTCTCGGCTTCCCACGTACCTGAATTACAGGCAAGCACTACCATTCCCACTCATAACAATAACATTTCAAACACATTATTTAGAATATTTTTTGGCCAATAATTCTGGAAAAAATAAAATATTTTCAAAGTAAATACAGGGATTTAAACATACTACACAAAAAGTAGGTTAACATTTTGGATAGAAAGCAGAGAACCCCATTAGATATAATTGAAACTACAAAGGAAATTGTGGTAGGCAGATTGTAATTACCCAAATTAGAATTTAGACAGCAAACAAATTTATGTTGTTTGCCTAATAAGCCAGGGTCATGGCTGTTTAAACATTCTATACCATTCATCAGATATTACATAACTCAATAAATGTGACAATAATAAGAACTAGCATCTATGACCTTTCCTAAAATGACGTGAAGTAGTTTCTAAACATCTAGAATATGTGTTGATAAATATATATTTGTTTGCACATACAAATCCATATGTTTATGTGTGTATATCTATTACTATTTTTAATCTAGATCTTAGTTAGGCATACTATATATATGTATATATGTTAAATATATGCATCAAATACATAATATCTACATTTATTTGTACACGTACATGAGTGTAAGATTGAGGTGAACAATTGAAGCATTCTTATTGTGGCTGTTCTAACTTTATCAGACCAAGATCCTTGCAATTTAGGACTAGAAATAAATGATTTCATTTGTCTTGAGTATCATCTTATCATTAATGCTTACTAAAAATATGCCCTCAAAGCATATGGTTGGAAAAGAGTGTATATCATGTCTAGAGCCACTTTACTAAATACATTTTTAGTTTAAAATTTGGACATTGTAAAGCTGGCATTTTCTTCTCTTTTCGTTCTTTAAAAAAAAAAAATAATTAGTTGGGTTTGAGGTGAGTAGCATTCTTGTTTTTTGTACTAGGGATTGAACCCAGGGTACCCTACCATTGGGATATATTCCCAGTCCTTTTATTTTCAATTTTGAGACAGGGGGTCACTAAGTTGTCCAAGCTTAAAAACTTTGGAAAAAATATCTCATGTTTATTTTTAAAAATAGTTGATTATTTGGCCAAGTTGAGGTTGGATTGATGACTTATTTCAGTTACCGACACATAAAACCTTAATGTTGAATACAGTTCTGAAGACTCTTAATTACATTAGTATTAAAATGCCATATTAATAGATGAGAAGATATGTTACATTAAAGGCCTTCTGTTATGTCCTTGGAGAGGTAAATAAAATTAATTACATTTCTACTGGGACAAAGTTGAATATGATAGGAAATATGTGCATAAAAATATCGCTGAAGATGGAGTGTTGGGCTAAAAAATTTCTAGAAAGAAACTAATGGGTATAGTATCTACAAGCTCAGGGTGACTACTCCAAATATAGAGAAAATCTCCATCTGGGGTCCATGTGATCACTTCATGTGTGGGCAAGAAAATCATGTTTTCTTCTACTCCGAACACTCTTATTATCTTGGCTCTATGCACTATGTTAGTGTAAACTGTAAGTATTTTTGATTCATAATGTACTGTATGTAAAATATACATCCTGAGGACCACATAGGATATCCGTGGAAAGTTTTTTTTATAGCTTTTTGAAGTCTATTCTTTGAAGAAACCCTATTACATGAAACAAACTTATTTATAAAAGAAGGGATTTCTTGGATTCTTCTATATTAGACATATTTAAAATGACTAAACATATCATTTCCTTACCAGAAGGCCAGCAGTTTGAAATATCCAAATATTTATTAGAACTGGTGTGCTGTCATTTAGTAAATCAGACAAACTTAAACAGTTAAATTTGTCCCATTAGTAGGCAATAAAGGAATAAAGGGAGCATTTAGGCAGAAGGGCAGAAGGCTTTTCTTTCCTTCTTTTTTTTTAATGCCCAGGCCATTTTCATCCAAGTTGTTTATGGTTTAATATAGATATTAGAATATTTTTGAAAGCCAATTGGTTAGGGTAGCAAGGTTAAAATCTAAATTTCTGAGAAAAAGTTTAATACCAGGGTTCAGTTTATATCATGAATGGATTAAGCTGAAATAGAATGCATGTAGGGAAGAAAATCTACATTTGAGTGTACCACATTGCTTTCTTCCAGACTACAAAAAGGCCTACCTGTATGTTAGTCAGCAGGGTCTCTATGGAAGACAATCCATCCGGAAACAGAAAAGGAGATGGAAAACCTGGAGGTAGTGGTTGTCCATGCCCAGTTAGAGAAAGTTTGTCAAGGCTGTCTCTTGCTGTTGGTGTAGAAAGCGGGGTCTCATCTGTATGTGATTGAAACAAAAATATAGAACAAGTTACGCTTGTCTGTTTTTATTAGACCTCAGTAATGGCTTCCCTAGTGGTTTCCAGAACATTTATTGCAAATTGGTTCCTGCTATCAGGAGAAAATGCTTTCTGCTGAATTTTCTTTAATGAAAAAGCTGTGGAGATACAACAAGATAACATTAATGAGTAACTTTATAAGCCTTTTAAATGCAGTCTCTAATGAGACTGAGTTTACAGTGCCATAGAATCTTTTTAAAACAAATATTATCTCATATATAGTTGTGATAATATATTCAGACTGACTTTATGGGCACCTTCCCAATTATCTCATTTTGGTTTGTTCTGTTTGGATTGACAATAGAATATTTCTAGAGCTTCATATAAGAGAAATGCTTTGTATATCAGGATGCTTCTTTCTCAATTAACCCTTTCTTTACATCAATGATTTGTTTAAATGCATTTTCAAGGAACTTGCAAATGAATCGATGTTTAAAATCTTTCATTTCATATGTGAAAGAAAAAACCTAGAGTCCAAATGTATTCTTTTAAAATCATAATTGAGTTACTCAGAGTCTTCAAAGCTAAAGATCTAATATTTTGAACATTTTTACCTTCATATTGAAAAACTATAGCTTTTATCCATGAATAAGGGGTTTGAAAAAAAGAGTAATAAAATACAACTTCCATAACAATATATATAAAATCAAATACAGAACTCTCTAAGAGGAAGTGATATTTAATTTGTTTATTAAATAGTCTTCAATACTTTAAGAAATTTAGATGAATGCCTGAATACAGATTCTTTTTACCCACAGTGAAATCTTTTTATTCAATTCTTTATTATTTAATCATTTTTGCAGTTTCTTATGAGATAGTTACAAGTTATGGCCTATCTTAATTTCTTTTCAGCAGAGAGAAAATTTTATTCAGGGCAGGATTCTCAATTTTATAAATATTTTTATATTTCACCTCAGGAAAATTAATCAGAGCAACGTATTTGCACAGTCCTGATAGTATCTCTCAATTTTGCAAGTGGCTAAAAACTTCAACACACTTGCCTTATGCTTTTAATTTGATTCCACTGTTCCCCTCGATCATTCTTTTATTTTTCATTACAACACTTAACCACACAACACATTTTCCAATTACCTCTCTCTGGGGCAGAAATATTATGGAAGCTGCCTCACTTGCCTGTCCCTCACTAACATCAGAAGAAATCAGATTCATCTCCCATACCTTTCTACATTTCTAGTTAATGAACCAAAGGGAAGAAAGGCTGGGAGGGAATTGGGGGACAAAAGGCTTCCTAGTCACTGCTCTCCTTACTTGCTCACTCCTCTGCAGTTTCGCCTTCCACTACCTCGTCTATTAACTTACTGACAGATGATCTGAGGCAGCAGGTACTAGGAAAAGAACCCAAGTAAGCAACTAAAGTAGGACTCATGGTGTTGCTTTTTTTTTTTTTTGGTCACACTTGTCACCACAGTTACATAAAGCCTGTGATGTGCAGGGTAAGGCTACTGCATGGCTAATGTGAACAAGGTGATCTTGGACACCATTTACCTGGCTATCATAAATTACTCCTCTAGCCAAGGCTGCTAGTGTTTTCTCATAACAGCTCTGAAAAGCTGCTTGTTAAACATCTATGTGCATGTGAAATTGTTTAAGAGTGGAGAGCAATATTTTTCGATCAGCATCACCTTAGCTGTCACATGCTAAAGAAAATGTGGCTTAATAGATCATGAGGATCGTAATTGCTTGTCTCTTGAAGAAAGGCATAGAACCAATGACCATCTGAGTTTCCATTCAGCTGTAGCATCTATGACTCCACTAAATACTACCCCACAATGAGAAGAAAAATGTACACACACACACACACACACACACACACACACACACACACACACATTTGATTCTAAGTTTCATCATCCTGTGGTTACTTCACTCAATTTCATGAATTTGTGCTGAGTTATACTTGCCTCTTCTGTGAATTAAATCATTAAATTACTCATGATACCTTTACTCATGTAACCAATATTCACTGCAAATAAATAATGTACTGGATACTTAGAGGTAGAATGCAAAAGGCACAAACTGAAAGCCTTAAGAGGCTCATGTAAGATATAGTAACTGACTCTAACTGTTAAAGAGATAATTCTTATAGTTAACAATGCATTTGCTGCCTACCATCATTACTCCTTTAGACACTGTTTATTCCAGGGAAGGATTAAAGATTTCTGTGCATAAGTGTGCCTGTGTGCATGCATGTGTGACTGTTTTTTGGTTTTTTTTTTTTTTTTTTTCTGTTACAGCTTCAATAGGAAACCATGTTGATCCTCACAGCTACATTTAGGAGAAAGGACTATCATTTGGCACAAATTTGTTTGAGTGCATTCATTCATTTATGATTTCACATAGATACTACTCAAGGCCACTTTAATTCAATATACAGGTAAGACACAATAAAATATAGGGCAGACTATTTAAAAATGGGGAATGATTCTTAAGTTTAATACATATTTTCTACAAGAAGGCAAACAAACTAATTAAAGTTCAAACATGCCAAAAATATTCTTTTGGGCCTTAAGACTCTATTATCTGAGAAAAAGTTGTCATTTCACGGCAATTAACATCATAGGAAGCCTCCTTTACTTCTTCCTACAAAGATTGTAAAGTTGAAAACATGGTTCTTCCTTTTTAAATAAAAGTGACCTTTGATATCCTAAATGTTCTAAGAAGATTAAAGCAAAAGTTTGAGAGGCCAGAAAATGTGGTAGTTTTGACATCACATAGTCTCTACTTCAAAGTGTGAGTGATGATAAAGCAAAATTTCACAAAATACCTTATTTTGGTTTGATATAGCTACACAGTTTTTTAAGTTTATCTTTTAAGAAAGTTGGTTTGTAAGACACCATGATTGGGATGAGGGGTTTTTATACCACTCTCAATGTAATGTTTGTCTTTAATGTTTTATTTCAAATAATTTTAATTTAATGAAAAAGTTGTAAGAATTGTATAAGGAGTTCCTTCATACTTCTATGTGGGTTAAATGACAATAGTGTGTGTGTGTGTGTGTGTGTGTGTATTCTGGGAATCTAGTAATGCTATTTTGTTTGGAATACTGGTTCATTCTCACTCTAGTCACAGAGTCAAAGATATGGTACCTAAATTTAATGACAAGTGTCCTTAGACGACAAAGGCAGAGGGATACTTGAAAGAGAAGAAAGACACAGAGAAAAGGAAGAGGCCAAGTAAAGAAGAGTCAGATACTAGGGTTTTGCAGCCATAGTCAGGGAAATGAGACAACTGACAGCAATTAGGAAAGGCAATGAGTGCTAGTTCTATACATGAGTTGTTATTTTTAATTTCCTAAAAAGAATAGTTATTAACGTTAAAGGATTCTTGTGTTTTTAATGCAGCTACACTGATTTTCTAAAGAAGAATAGAACAGCACATGTTGTAATTCAACAAATTACCTCATTTTATGACCAGAATAATTACTGATTACCATCTTAATAATTATATAATAAATATGTTGACAATTATAGCAGCATATAATCAATTAGAATAATAGACAAGGGAAAGTATAAATGGAAGAGAAAGAGTATTTTAAAAAACTCTAAAATGAATAAAGGATGAAAAAAAAGGTAACTTGTTTTTTCCATCACCTCCTTTCATGATTCTCCTCACATTTTAAGTCACTTCTTAATAAGTGACCATCAGTAAGATTGATGCCTCTGTAAGACAAGCTTTTTTCCCTCCAATCTTATCACATACAACAATTGAGCAGGATATCCTAAGGAACAATGATGTTTAAAAAAATAATAGGCCTCTGCTTTTAAAATGTTTTCTTTCCTGTTAATAAAATCTAACTCGGTTGTTATTTTCATAGCTAATCCCTTTGGGTTTTTATTATATATTCTTTCAAGTGTGTGTGTGTGTGTGTGTGTGTGTGTGTTGGTCTCTAATATCTTTTATCATATCTTAGGTTCCAAGTAGAAAAATACTCAGTCACTTTTAGAAAAACATGCACTTCAAGGAGATTCAGGTTTATTCATCTTGATGTGAAATAGTATTGTTAAAATGGAAAAAAACTCCATTTTTGGTGTCTACAAGAGATTTGGGAGTTTGCACGAAAACTGCATTTCTATACTAGCAAAGTGAATAAAAAGAGTTGTCAAAAATTCTAGATAATCGTACTTTCCATTCAGAAGTGAAAAACTGTTCCTAAAATTATGAATTATATTTGCTGTTTGAATAAATTTTCATCATAAATGTATAGAAAGATACATTTATAAGTGTTTTCACAAACTCAGAGTCGGGCGTGGTGGCGCACGCTTGTAATCCCAGCATTCGGGAGGCTGAGACCGGAGGATCTGGGTTCGCGGCCAGCCTCAGCTACCTAGTGAGGCACTCTGCAACTTAGTGAGACCCGGTTTCAAAATAAAGAATAAAAAATAGGTCTGGGGGTATAGCTCGGAGGTAAAATGCCCCTGAGTTCAATCCCCAGTACCGCAAAAAAAAAAAAAAAAAAAAAAGTGTTTTCACAAACTCAGACAAATTATTTAACTGGCATAGAAGCATGGATAATTTAAAAATCAAGGGTTAGTGCTTAGGAAAAAAAACATTGGAAAATTATATCCAGGCATAAGACACAGATGTTTAAATTGAGCTCAGTCATAACTTCAGTGCTGACTCATTCCTGGTCTAGGCACTCTGGCTTTAATTTGACAAGAGAAAGAAATAATATAGTTGAATAATATTACCTCAAAATATAATCTCAGGTCAGAAAATGGTCATGGAATTTCTTTTCTCTTTTATTCTTCTCAGAAAATAAAGAATTGTAAATAGCACATTAAAATTTATAGATATGACTTTCATGTACTTTCTAATGTGTATAAAATATCTAGGTATACCTTGGAATAAGACTTATTGCATATATTAATTTTAAACATATTTTTCCAATTCTCAATTTGAATTTTATATGGACATTTTTATAAAAATGATACCATGATCCTATCAATGAAAAAATGCAAAGCAAATCACACTAGATCCAGAAAGTGTGAGTTCTAATTCTGGTTCTACCAAATTCTAGAAAATTTTAGAGCAACAAAACCATACCTTACATCACAGGAGACTCATTTGGTTTATTAATTAAAAAAGATGATTGCAAACTTAAAATATTATATTTTAAATTCAATTAAATTATGTCTGTCAAAGTACTTGGTAAAATATAAAATATCACATTAATGTAGAGTATGTATAAATGAATAACAATTAACCAACTCTATTAAAAGTTTTATTTTGGAAACTTGGCTTCATTGTGCCATGGAGGAAATCCTGTTCTTGTACCTAGCACCTGTGGTTTTTATATTATTTCTCTCTGATAAACTTTGTGATAAAGACATATCATGCTGATAATAGAATTATTTCTCCATACATCATTTGCTTTACATGAATTAACCCTGAGTTAGTTTGGTGAACAGTTAAAATTAACTATGATAGAAATAAATTGAGAAAGGGCAAAAGGGTATGAACTGGTTCATGAACTTCTCTTCACATAGCCCATCCTAGAAGAATTTGTGTTGTCTTTCACAGGAAGAAATCAGTACAGGTTTCATAGAAATGGACTGTGAAGAACATTAAGCCACTCAGGACACTTTGTGGATATACTTCATGCAGCATTAGAACTGCAGATTTCAAGTCTGGATGAACAAAGAAAAGATTTAATGTAGGAAGAAGAATATTATAAGTATGTGTTTGGCAGGACACTGGAGATTTGCTAAAAAATACACCAAGCTCACAGTTTTGTTTAATTTAATGCATACAGTAATTATTGCACTTACTACATGCAACTACCATCTATAATTAGTAGTTCTTAACTTTTAAGTAGTTCACCTTTAAGATTCTGATGCAAGTTTGGGACCATTTCCAGATGGAGAAAATGTATCTATAGCTCAGTTACACCACAAAGAGTAATCATTTATTAATTTCTGTTGAAAGAACATGTGAGTGAGATAAGGTGAGGCAAAAGCTGGACCAATACAGAATGCAGAAATGAGAAGTCTCTACCTGATATGAAGTTATATAACATCCATGATAGTAAAGCTAAAAATACTTAGCATTGGAAAACCACCATAATGATTATAAAGCAATTTCACAGTGTCCCAGGTTAGGAGAAAGTTCTGGGAAGAATTTTTAAGATGTATGCAATTATAATCTCAACTAAGCTATATACCAAAAGAATGATTCAAATGGCACCCAGTAGTTATTTAGAAAAATAAAATATTATATTTAGGTGATAGTAGTTGAAAAGGGATAGAGAAGAAAAGTAAAATCTTCATGGCAAGAGATGAACACCAAATTTGGGGAAAAGACTAAAACAAGGTGAGGCCAAGAGGTCATATGAGAAGCCAAGAAGGGATAATAGCTCAAAATAAGAGACCATCATGCTTTGAAGAAAGTGTATTTTCAGACAGGGGGCGTGGTTATGCATGCCTGTAATTTCAGTACTTGGGGAGTCTGAGACAGGAGGATTACAGGTTCAAGACCAGCCTCAGCAACCTAGCAAGACTCTTTTTCAAAACAAACAAACAAACAAACAAACAAACAAATAAATAAATAAATAAATAAAAATAAAAGTAGAGTCAGGCGTGGTGTCTCACACTTGTAATCCCGGTATTTGGGAGGCTGAGACAAGAGGACCGCAGGTTCACAACCAACCTCAGCAACTTAGTGAGGCCATCTGCAATTCACTGAGACCCTGTTTCAAAATAAAGAATAAAAAATTGAGCTGGAGGTGTAGCTCAGAGGTAGAATGTCCCTGGGTTCATCCCCCACTACTGCAAAATAAATAAATAAATAAATAAATAAATAAATAAATAAATAAATAAATAAATAAATAAATGTAGGGCTGGGGTGTAGCTAAGAGGTAGAAGGCCTTAGAGTTCAAACCGCATTAAGAAGTGCACACACACACACACACACACACACACACACACATACATTTTAAAGAGAAAACATAGTTTCTACCACTACTCCCAAGAATAAGCTTGAATTTTCAGTTATTCTGCATGTGTATTCTAGAGATATATGTATGGAGAAAATTGTAAAATCAAGTTGTATACTAATATTTCTAAACTAGGCTTCGAAAGCAAACTCATTTGAGAGAACTAGTGCACAGGTATCTGTGTATAATTTGTTTTTTTAATATCCTCCACAACTTGGAATTTCTTGGCAGAAGTAAAATGGTTTCAAAATGGTATCAAACATTAAACGCACACACACACACACACACACACACACACACACACAGGCACACACATTTAACTTTTAACATTTTGGATTGCTTTCACCTCTGGTTGTTTCTTAAAGTAATAAAGCATAAGTGTTTAAGGAAGAGCTGACATTACCTCTGCTTGAAAGACCCACTTAATTGACCTTTCTGTCTCTTCCATGACCCCGAAGGCTTCACCTCCCTGCTGATACTGCAGGTGGATATGGGAAAGCATTTATTGAAAGGTACATAGCAGACATGGTTATATTTCCTAGGTTGATGTTTTGCATATCTGCACAGTAGGGTCATTAAGGGTTCTAAGAGCACAACGGAAACAATTATAACATTTGTTTTTAGATGACTGACTCAGGACATGTACACCAGGCTTTATATAGAAACTGTTTTTGTTTTATTAAGGGACTGTTTGCCTGTTAGTGATAACATCATTAAAAATAAATGAAAGGGGGGCTGGTAAAATGCTTCCCCTAAGCAGAAACCTAATTAAAGGTGATATGCCTGCTACAAGGTTTTTTTCAGGACTCAGAAATAGAACAAGGTTAGTTCTTTCTCATTTTTATAAGGCCCAAAGAAGACTTCACAGTAAAACATCACTTCTGATCTAATTTCCTATTTCTGTGTACTTTAATAATCTACTTTACAGTCTGTGCTCGCCCCTAGAAAGTGAACTAGTTTTGTTCCTACGGTTAGCTTCTTCATCATGTCAGGCCACATAAAAAGAAAATCTGATGGTTCAGCTCAAACAAAAAATGCACTCTCCTTTTAAAACAAATTGTATAGGTTGTAATGTGTGCAGTTAACAGTAGTTGAATGATGCATACATCAACATTTCGTGGCCTTAAAAGACCACTTGTGAGAGCTGGAGTTAATGGCAAAAAGAAATTTACAAATCATAGTTTATAATTTAAGAAAGAAAAAAATAGTAAAACCTTTCATTTTAAGGGGTGGAGTTACTCTAATTTCATGGATGGTGGAAAAAGCAGGAAACTGCATTCCCTTGATAACTCTGTCCTTATTGTGCTGTGACCTTGGCCAATTTACTTAAATTTACATCTGCCAAAAATGAGTTTCTGAAATGTGCTTTGAGAATTTTCGGGGGGAGGGAGGAGGAGTTGTCACATAAATCCAAGGCCTTTTCAAAATTAATATTACTTCAAAAGTAAAGTGAAAATGTAGAGAAAACACTGGGCAACATCCTGGGTTGCCATGGTTGGATACCCTGTTCTCTTTGTCACTCCTGCACAGTTCTCATTCATTTATGAATCTTCAAATAGAAAACAAATCCCATTGCTGAGTGAATAAAACAGACCATTTCTCACATCATCCCTTCAAAATATAAAATAGTTCTGATGCGGTGGGTTCTTTAAACTTCTCATTTGCCCATGGGTTTTAGACTAAAATTATAGAATTATTAAAAGTGTAGCTGGGTGTGGTGGAGCATGCATGTAATCCCAGTACTTGAGAGGCTGAGACAGGAGGGTGGCAGATTTGAGGATAGCGTCAGCAACTTAGCAAGACCCTCTGCAACTTAGTGAGACCATGTCTCAAAATGAAATAGATATGGAATGTAGCTCAGAGTTAGAATGCCCCTGGGTTCAAGCCCCAGTACCACACACAAAAAAAATTGTGAGATGCCTTTGGAAATCACTTGGTCTAAATTCATTATTTTTCAAGTGAAACAAGCCCATTAAGTCGCTGACTCCAACTTTTTCAAATCCAATGTGTAGATTCATTTCTTTTACATTAACAGTTCTGATGTCAACCTAGAGGAAGTCCAAGGGAAGGCATTTTGCATGACACTAAGAATATGAATACCCATAAATACACACACACACATAAACGATAATTGGTAACATGTGAAGCCAGACAGGAGATAATAAAAAACATGGAATTTTTGAACTGATAAAAATAATGTACTTGTGATTTAAGAACATAAATTCATATCTTTAAAAGATAAACACTGCAAATATACAAAGTAAAACAAGTAATAAGATGCACAAATTAAAAATATGTAAAAAAATATGTACAAATGGAATATTTAATGTTTTGGATTTGCTTCAAAATTTTCTGGGAGGAGAAATTGAGTGGAAGAACTGTGAAGATTGGGCTTGAGATGAGCATCGTTAAAGCCGAATGATGGGTAGATATATGGGGGTTCATTGCTCTATTCTAATTTTACATGTATTTGAAATTTTATACAATAAAAAATGGATAGAAAAGTGATGCTATCAGTAAGGATTCTATTAAGTCATTGTTCTTTCAAAGAGTCAGGGACATTAATATTATGATCACCATCTTTATGACCAAAATAACTAGCAAGGACTGAGTGCTTCTTGTGTGTGCAAAGCAGGGTTCTAAGCATTTTCCATGCATTGACTCATTTAATCCTCACCACAATTCCCTTAGACTGTTACTAGTGTTAACCTCATTCTACACATGAGTAGATAGAGGTTAAAAAAAAAAGTTAATTAACTTGTGAAGATAACTAGTAAAGACAACAGCCTGGATTCAGACCCAAATACCTTTATTTCAGAGTCCATGTTCTTTCAACAGCCAAGGACTAACCTACACAATATTTATAAGCATTTTTTAGATATGTGTATTCAAATTTATACAAGAAACATGTCCAAAAAAAAAAAGTCATCTTAGAGACCAAAGAAAGGGTAGAGGGAGAATCAATGAAGGAATCACTTCCATGGACATTATGTGTCCATGTGAGAATACCAATGTCAATCTCAATATCCTGTGTGGAGAAGAAAGGGAATGGGGAGGGAGCAGAGGGAAAGTCCACCAAGTGCTGTGTGCATGTATGTCACTATCACCAAGAACTACATTATGATATGAGACTATAGTGCACCACTAAAAGTATGAAAATAAATTCAAAAAATGAAATATCAAAAATAAAATACTGTACAAAAAGGAAAAAGAAAATGTACAGGTTTTTTATTTCACTTCTAATTCTCATGTTAAGACTTGACTTACTCCTTTAACCCAGCCAATGATCACACAAAACAGCGAAAATTCTCTCAAATTGACTATTATCACTGACACACAGGATCATTCATTTTTCAAACACCTCCTCACATGGGACTAGAGGACTCTAACCATAAGTATCATAGATATTTAATATCAATCCTAACATTGAGTAGCTTCTGCAGGGTATCTCCCTGGAAATTTCCTCATTATACATTTTTATCAAATGCCAACTGGAGCAACATGGTCTATCCCTCCCTTGTAAGAGATATTTAGCCATCAACATATCACTTTTAAATTGATACATGCATTGGATGGGGTAAAAATGCAAGGGACACTTACAGATTTTTTTTTCTTGTTTGTTTTTGTTTTCTGCTTTTGCTTCAAAACGAGGTCTCACTAGGTAGCTGAGAGTCTTGCCAAGTTGTTGAGGCTAATATCAAGCCTGCACTCCTCCTGTCTCAGCCTCCCAAGTATTGGGATTACAGTAGTGAACCACTATTCCCGGGTCACATAAGAATTTTTAGAACAAAACGATTATTATCCAAGAACTTTACTTTAGAAGGGGCAGGCCCCATGCCTTATCCATTTATCTGTTGCCATTAAACCCTGGATAACATCACAAATTCTCTTTTGCACAATTGTCCAATTCAGCTCTTCCAGAGTTCCACATCTTATAACCCAAGCCATGGATTTGTCTCATTTCTATCAGTGGAGTCTTATTTAGGTTTCCAGACAACTCTCTTCAATATGAAACTCCTCCATCTCCATCTCCTCCATATGCTGCATCCCAGCACTGAGAGTCCCCTAGGTCTTGGGTACTGCTCTGTTAGCATATCACAGCCAGGTTAGGTGTCAGCTTAGGTGCCTAGCTGGCTGGACATCAGCTTGTTGGTCCAGAGGAATTAATTTATGTAAGTCCCATAATTTGCTATGCATATTGACTCCTCTCAAGCAACAGGTGTGGCTTGATAAATCCTTCACAACCCCACCCCCCACCCAGCCATGATTTCTTGAATCAGGAGCATGGCATTTGAATGAAAATCTTCTCTCAAGATGAATCTTGATAACTCTACACCTTGGCTTCATGGGCTTGAAGCAATTCACTCTTTTCCCATCCACAACAACTAGGTAATGGTATATCTTACCAGGACTACTTCAAAAGATTGAATTCCTTGAAAAATGTCATCAAATAGTTTCATTTATATGCTTGTTCCCTTCAGTCTTTTTAATATGAAAAACTGAGGGAAAGAATTCCATCCCTCTTGTCTACTTTTTTCACCTTGATTAGTTGGTTGAATATTTCACATAATTCATTTGTCAAACCTGTTATTAATACCTTGTTCTTACAGTAGTATAGATCATTTTCAGCTTAGTTTAGTTTATATTTTAAATTTGCTGAGTCTGAATGCATGATAAGTTATGTAATAAATTATGTTTTTGTTTTCAGTCTCTCTCTCTCTCTCTCTCTCTCTCTCTCTCTCTCTCTCTCTCTCTCTCTCTTCTCTCTCTCTCTCTTTCTCTCTTTTTCCATTTTTGGTGGTACTGGGGATTAAATTCAGATATATTCTGTGAGTTATACCCCCAGATCTATTTTATTTTTTATTTTGAAGCAGGATCTCACTAAGTTGTAAGGGCCTCACTATGGTGCTGAGTCTGTCCTCAAACCTGAAACCTCCTGTCTAAGCCTCCCAAATACTGGGATTATACCGCACCAGCTCAGTTTATTTTTAATAAATATGAATCCAGCATATAAAAAATACTTCTGATATTTAAAAATTTACATTTTAGACTCTCAAATCTTTTCTAATTAATTAAGTATATTCATGACTACCATGTAGAAAAAAGGGATTAGTAAGTACACACATATAATAGTAAAGTTTTGTTCATCTGTTCAAAGGTCCATTGCTATTTGGGGCAGTAGTAAGTTGCCATGGCAGAGTGTCCATGCAAAGGTTGATAAGCATCTTGTCAAGAGTCTGAGAGAAACGATTCCTAGAAATTGATAGGAGGTTAAATTAAGTGACCTTTATATCCCTTTTACCTATTGAGATTTTATGACTTTTTCCTTTAAAGCTAACTGCTTTATAACATAGTCATATAAAAATGCAAAGGAGAGCACTAATTTTTAGGATTTAGGGAAATATAAAAAGTTAAGGGTGTGTGTTTATGTCATTGTCAGCACTCTTCCCTTGGCGAGAAGGGGATTCTTAAACAGCCCAGCTGCTATTTTGCAACTCCCAGAGTATAAAAACATAATGTAAATTCTTGAGTTTCTAATACATGTGAGTTTTAAAAACTAACTTTCAGTTTATAACCATTCATATTTTGTGTGAGTGGCACAGAAAAAAAAAAAAGATGGCACTGTCAGATAAAAACATCTGTGAGCTATTATTATCAAAATAAGAATTCTTGGTTAAATTTTCCTTTATCATGTATTTTAAATTTTAGCTTGGAAAATATTGGAGCATTAAAATTGCTTTAAAAATTCAAATGACTAAACCATTGATCAATTTATTTTCGTTAAAGTATTTTCTGTTCTCATCATCTTCTTATTTTGTATGAATAATAGTACAGGTGCCTCATAGACATTTTTGTTGTTTGTTTTTATGGTATTCTGGATTGAACCCAAGGGAATTCTATTTCTGAGCTACACCCCCAGCCCTATTTTATTTCTTTATTTTGAAATAGGGGTCTCACTAAGTTGCAGAGGGCCTTGCTAAGTTGCTGAGGCTGGCCTCCAACCTGCAATCCTCCAGCCTCAGCTTCCCAATTACTGGAATTAAAGGCATGCACCACCATGTTCAGCTTGCCTCAAATACATTTTGAGGATTTTTTTTTTTAAATCATGAAAAATTTCTGCATTCAAGTTAGGAATACAACATTCACAATTCAGATTTAATAAAAAATTTGTTCACGAACTTCTTTTTTTTTTTTTGTGGTACTGGAGATTGAACCCAGGGGCATTCTACATCTGAGCTACACCCCCAGCCCTATTTTTTATTCTTTATTTTTGAAACAGAGTCTCACTAAGTTGCAGAGGACTCACTAGCTGAGGCTGGCTGCAAACCTCCTGTTTCAGCCTCCCAAGAACTGGGATTACAAGCGTGTGCCACCACACCCAGCCTGTTCACAGACTTTTTATAAAGCCAAATTAACTTTAAAATATATATTTGCCAATTGATTCAGTTGACAAAATGGATAAATTGGAAATTGGTCATTCTAGAAATACTGATGGGTAAATAGCAAATAAACACAGTATATGAAAACTATGACAAAAATAAAACAGAGGAAAACCAGAGCAAATAAGAACATACTTGGACTTGGAAAAGTCTAAGTTCAGAATGAATGATCCTCAGGACACTGCCTAAGGGCATAGCTAGAATCTTGGTGTATGGAAAGAAACAATGTTTTGGGGAAAAAATGACTTATTATCTCAAACCTTGATAGGATATGATCTTAAACATCCCCCAGAGGCATTGTGTTGAATGCTTGGTCACCAGCTGTGAAGTATGGGGAGGTAGTGGAACATTTAAAGGTGAGGCATAGCAGAAGGAAATTAGGTCATAGGGAGCTAGCTTGCCCTTTACCAGGGACACTGGGATCCCAGCCCTTTCTCTCTTTGCTTCCTAATTACCATGTGGTTAGCAGCTTCCTCCAAGCTAGATTTAGTTCTTCACATGGTAAAATATATAAATATAATATATATATAAAATTTTTGTGGCACTGGGGACTAAGCTACACCCTCAGCCCTATTTTAAAACAGAGTCTCTTTAGGTAACTGTATGCTGGCCTCAAACCTATGATCCTCCTGTCTCTGCTCCCAAGTACTAGGATTACAATCTTGTACCACTGTGCCCAACTATGTAAATACATTTTCTAATTCTTTATCATCTATGTACAAACATAAAAAATGTATCCATAAGTGTTTATTGGAGTCTTTTCATCAAATTATTCCTATATTCCCCTGAGAGGCACTGTAAATTATTAAAAAGAGGTTTTCCTGATGAGTCAGTACCAGTCCTAGTGATTACCATTCTGTTTTCTAAGAAATTATTATTATTATTATTATTATTATTGTTGTTGTTGTTGTTATTATTATTTTGTGGTACTGGGAATTGAACCCAGAGGCATGCTACCTCTGAGCTGTATCCCCAGTTCTATTTTTTATTCTTTATTTTGAAACAGGATCTCAATAAGTTGCAGAGGGCCTCACTAAGTAGCTGTAGCTGGCTGCAAACCTGGATCCTCCAGTCTCACAGCCTCCCACGTACTGGGATTACAAGCCTGCACCACCACTCCTACCCTTACCAGTGGCCTGGTAGATCACTGATGGAACATTTCTTCATATTTGAAACCTTTACTTTGCTTCCAGAACATCATTCTCTTTTCTTTTTCCAAATCTCAGTGGTAGTTTCATCTTAGATTCCTTACCACGTTTACTTTTTGTCTAACTTTTTTAAGCTTGGGACATAACAAAGTGAAGAAAGGTACAGGCTGGAGGAAAATATGTGTGCTTCATGATGGTCCCTGTTAGATTTATTTTATTTACCCAAGTCTTTGAGCCAAGAACGCATGCTTTCTAAGAAAAAGATAGAAAAACCTGCTTTACTCTAGGGTCCTGCTTCTAGTAATTGGATTCCTGCTCTGTCATCCTAGAGGATTTATTTCTAACATTACAACTGAGGCCCATTCCATGCCAGCCAGAAAACATGCCTAGGTAACATATTCAGTATTCTTGGTTTTCCTTGGCTTATATATACTATGTTCTACTCAGCATTCCTATGGAGTGGGGGGTACAACACAGAACCTAGTACTCCATGTTAAAGAGTTCTTTCATACATTCACATATCAAGTGTATTTTTGGGGGGGATTTCATTTTTACCTTTCACTTCTAGGCCTTCATTTATTACCCACCACCTGCCAAAACACGCTTTCTTGAAGCCCACCTGTTTCAAACTCTTAAGCACTATCTAGCTTTTCCTACATCATGTTCCTCAGACCTATCGATTATTAGAATTTGGAGCAGTCCCATGATTTTCTCCTTTGTTTGCCACACAGATTAACAAGCACCACTAATAATAATAAGAAAAATTAATGAAATAGAATGAGAAGCTATAGCCTCCATCTATAGAGATGAAAGAAACCTAAAATAAAAGAAAAATGTCAAACCAGAAAGTATAACATCAAATGCCAACTATGAAACCTCTGAATTTGGCAGGAAACAAAAACATTTGGTATGTGTATACCACTAAAATCCAAAGATTTAAATAATTTTAGACTGTAACACACTTTTCTTGTATCCCAAAGTGTGAATGAACCCATTAAATGAAGTCAGATCCTGAAGGAACCAAACTCCTTTATCAATAAATCTTAACATCTTCATGTCTAAATTGGCCATAAAGAACTACACAGATACCTTGAAATATAATTTCAGTACATTAACAGTTGCCAAATTCTGAATTGATTCTTCTAGGCCTTTTGTTGTTTCAATTATAAACGAAAAAATTAAGAAACCTGCAAAAGAATCATTATGAAGAAAAGATAGAAAGGTAATCTTTTTCTGAAGATTATAAGTTTTTAAAGAGATTGTGCACATTTTTAAAAATTCAGAGGCATAAATGCTTTGAAGAATAAAGTCAGATAGAGATTGGTAGAAATGGCTAGTCTTAAATTCAGCAAATGTATAAATAATAGACATTGTAAAACAATACGCACAGAATTTAGAAGCATATACGGTAATTAGAACCATCTGCTACCAAATACAGGTACTACAAGACCTGATTCAAAGACTAAATTAGACACATTTGTTATTAGCAGTATGTATTTGCATTCAATTAATGTGCTAAAATCCTTGAAAAGTATGCTCTCTTAAGTGGGTTAAACATGCTCATTGTAATCTTGTTTATACTAATAATTGGCTTAGCAAATCTTTTCTTTATATCTAGTACAAAGGTAAACTTTATCAAGCCCAAGCTGAATTATCATAAATTCCATATTAGCAGAAACAAAATTAATGAGGTTTGATTGTACCAAGAAAATTGCTTTTGCCATTTGCTTAATTTCATCTGCTCTATATAATAACAACAAAAAAAATCAAGTGATAGAAGAAGTAGATAATACAGTGTTTGTAAAAATATTAGTGGAAGCCAGACAAACTTTCAGAAACTCTAATTTAGTGTTGTATTTATTTGTTTAGGTTCAGTGTGTAATATGATGTTAAGTATATTACTGTACCACGCTATTATGGAACAGATGTTAAATGCAATGTAAAAAATGTCAGGGGTAAATGATTGATGACCCTCTTTGCCATTTCAAAGTAAACCATGATTATTTATATCCTCTGGACATTGCTTGAAAGCATCATATTAAATCTAAACAATTGATCCATTTTCAAGGGGATTTGTATAATATATTATTTATGTGGTTTTTATTTTTTTGTAAAAATGTCCCCGTACAGGGAAGTATTTAGAGTCTTGAGTGCTCCACCCAGTCCATATGGTAGATTTGTTCTCTGTGTAATACTTACCTTTTCCCTCTAGGCCCATATGGCAAGTCCATAGGCTGCCCAGGCCCTCTGTCCTCCACAGGGGCCATATGGCACGTTCAGTGAGCACTCATTTACCTTGTATTAATATTTTATCTGCCTCAGACAGAAAAAGAGATCAGATTAAGTAAAGGCAGCCCTTGAAAATGGTTTAGCCATATAATCAATACTGAGTGTCAATGTGGTATGAGATATGAGTTCTGTTATTTCATTTATATTAAAAATAGCAAGTCCCCTTGAATAATTTATCAAATAATTTCATAAGCTCTTTTGATCACTTGATATACATTGACAGAATACTTTTTTAATTATGCTAATCATCTAGGCAATATTAATGTATGATAGGATAAGCTTATAGAGTTTAGAACCAGCTTAAACATATAGGCTTTGATATATCCAAAGAGATAAGACTGAATCTAAATTATGATCTATATTACCAAGTAATTGCTCTAAAATTAGTTCATTGTTATAACATTGCATCTATAGGCTAAGTTTTTCTGTCAGTTCAATGTGATTAAGAAATCCTCTGCACTTTATACTCAGAGTTTTAAAAAATATGGACCAAGTTAAAATACTGCATTTGTGCATCATTTACTGCCACTACAATTCACGTAAAGTTAGCAAATGAATAAACTTCAAGGGATAAGTTATCTTACTTCAAGTTCATTCAGTTAATAAAACAGAAAATTTTATAACTCCTTTAACATTTGAGCTATAGAAATTAATCTGTTTAATAGCTGATAGCATTCATATATATGAATGTGATTAAGTATTTCATAATTAAATTACTTCTTTTCCACAATAAGTCACAAAACCATACATATCCTTTATACTACACAGAATTTTATGTGAACTTCCGTTCATCTCCTTCAATAAAAAGAATCTTATCTCATTTTTACGAAATCTTGCCTATTGATAAACTACAGCTTAGTCATTCAAAGGGAACCAAAAACAAAAAAATACAATGCAGCCCACCACACTTATGGTAATTTATTTTTGCTAGACTTTGGAATTCCTGTCAGCTTATGTATAAAATCTGATGTGAAGACTCCTTTCCTTAGTATATCTACAATATTTTCTTCTTGGACGTGTCTTTTAATCAGTAAGTTTTCATTCCACAAAATAATTATAAATAGATAGTTTTTTCATTTGATTTCACACAGTGTACATACCCTAATATCATGTTTTTCCTAAATATCCTTTAAGTCCCCATATCTGTAATTATCCTCCCTATGATATTCTCCAGAATACATTTGCCAGACCAATGTATACTCTGAGATCACAATTCATAGGTGATATGGAATAGATTTTGTAGCCATTTGAAATTTTAAAATGATAATATTGAAATAAAAATGTTAATGTGTTTAGGTTTGTTACCTGTAAGTGTAAGTAAAGTCATAATTAAAATATAAAGACACCATCAGGGTCTCTGACCGCTTATTTTAGGCTTGTACATATAGAAACATATTTTAATGAAAATATAAAAGTTTAATTTTATGCACTGAATATTTTCACGGAGTCAGCACTTTGCTATTTTGTGATAACATGTTAAAATTAATGGGATGTCTTAACTAAGTTCTTTCTGCATATATACATATAAAAAAGGAAAATCTCCGAACCTGACTTCATAAATAACATTTGCTGTGATTTTGTTAAAGTTTAGATGTGTGGATTTGTATTTGAAATCCTCAGAAGGTTACAAGGTGCAGCCCTCCACCAATATCTCTGAGTCTTCAGGGACAAAATCCCATTATGTGGAGTTCAGTGAAGGGGGTAAACACCACCATAAAGAAATACAAATTGCACATATTTCCCATTTAGCTAGTGTCACCGAAGTTCACCATTTAGAATTCTAACCAGTTAGGACTTATTCTTGGAGGTCAAGTACCTTGTGAACCTTGTCATCTCACTGATGACATCATATCCCATCCATCAACTCTTTCAGGAGCGCACTTGCCATCTGCTCCGCACACGTTGTAATAACTTATTAGACAAATTCACAGGGTAACAATCTGCACAATGACACTGTTATCTTAATGCTGGCGCATACTGAGATAACAGCCACTGCTCCTCTGTCAGAGAACAAAGATTCTGCCCTCCAACTTTAAAATAGAAGTTAGGAGGCCATTTAAACTACTAATAATAAGTATATTGGCAGACACATAAGGAGCTAAGAAGTTGCATTCAATTCTGATGGGCCATCTCTGCTCAGAGTTTGCTAGCTGTGAATTCCCCCTTTTCCCACAGTGAGAGAATTATGTGCATAGAAGTATTTGGAAGGACCTTGTAGTAACAGTACCTATAATAGAATAGTAAAGCTAATACCTTACCTCTCAACTTTCTAAAACAACACAAATGAAATAATTTCCCCACCCAATCCAGATAACTAGTATTTCTCTTTCCTTTATTTTTTCCCTAAAGGCATTTAATTAGCAAAAGAGAATCTCAAACATCTAGCTGGTACTGCATACCTGTAACTCTAATAAGTCCTCTGAAAAAAACGAAGGACAGCGTCCAAGATCACATATCTTTATTTTAGCAGCATGTTTAACTAACAGCTGTCAAAGGCCTCATAAGTTAATGAAGTCCAGCACAACAGTCTCTATGTTCTAGTTTTAAACTATCATATATTTTTAGAGAAGATGATATTATTTTGCATTACATGGAATTCATCCTCTGTTTCTTCTTTTGGCTTGTCATTTATTCCAGCTTACACTGTGATCAACATTGTACTAAAATAAAGTCAAGTACAACAGCCGCTCCCTGCCCATCAAAACGCACAGACGTCTGCCAAGCACTTGTAACAGCTGGTGTTACATTAATTAGTTTAAACTATTTATTTCATCCATCTCCAGAGCAGATTGAGCAAAAACATTAGAGATTATTCTAGCATCTGTAAGTGCCCTGCAAACATTAACCAAGGAAAGTTAAAATATTCATCAGTATCATACATACATGCATACATATATACACACAAATATTTTTATATCTGTGCATGATTTAGGAGTTGAAACAGTCATTATAAATACATGAGTAAACTCTCATATACTTTAGCAAGGGAACGTTTTATTAACTGTCTTTAAAAACATAAGTTTTCAACTTATATTCATCTTTTGTGTCCACAAAGTTTCTCTCTTTAAAATTATCACTAGAAAGCAATAATAATTCCTGGCAGCATGGGCCATTAAACTATATATGACAGGGACTGGGTGACTCAGTGGATTAGTCACAGATTTTATGGCCTCTATTGGAATCCTGCCCTAACTACAGTGATCAAAACACTGTTATCAAATGGTTGTAAAAAATCTCAATTAAAATTACTTCTATAGCCTCCACTAGGTTCTTAGCAAACTATATCCCATAACATGAATCTACATGTTATTGACAAAATTAACTCAACTGCCACTTTTTGGCTTAAGAGAATTTAGAAATTAAGTATCTCTTCAAATAATGGTTATCAGCAGGGGCTTGATTATGAATGTGTGTCCATTAAACACCTGTCAGTCTAAGTTTTCTGGTAGGTCTTCTAGATTTTCAAGACTACATTATCTCTCACCATGCTTTTTCTAGAAACCAAATATGTATGCGTTAATATACATTAAATGTGCTATTTATGAAAAATAAAACTTGTCTGTAACATCTGAAGACTAAATCACAAGAGTATTGGCAGAGAAAAGCCAGTATTTAAAAATGTTTGTAGAATATCAAAACAACACTATTTAAATTCCCACAAGGTTGATGATCCCCCAAAGCAATCTGTTTTACTCCACCAAAAGCAATACCATGAATAGAATTTGACACATGACTTAATCAACTAAAGGCAAACGGAAAGGTCTACATGATAGATAGCAAACAAACATTTAGGAAATAAGTAATCTGATGTTCACTGAAGAAAAGTAATAAGAACTAGAGGGCATTGGGGAAAACAATACAGTGTGCGGTGGCCAACGTTTTCTGCATGAACACAGCCAGAAGTGCTGAAGCATCCTTCCTTATTCCCAGAGTCAAGCGCATTTGCTGTTTTAACCTTACTCAGGTCAAAAAGAAATCTCTATCAGACAAATTAATTTTTCCTGGGCACTTTATTTCCCTATACCAAGTGCAAAAACAAACTCGCACAACAAAAATCCAATGTCATATACTCCTATTTATACTTTGATTAAAAAAAAAAAAAAACTTTGGATTTTGAATTTTGAGACTAATTGAAGAAGCTCTCATAAACTGCATCCTCACTGTAGGTCTCTGTTCCCTGTGGCACTCTCCAATGGAATCATTAATATGGTATGGTATGAACTGAATGGTGCTGCCTCTCCCAAATTAATGTGTTGACACTCAAACCCCAGTGTGTGTGTGTGTGTATGTGTGTGTGTGTGTGTGTGTCTCTCTCTCTGTCTCTCTCTCTCTCTATATATATATATATATATATTATATATAATATATATACACATATATAATATATACTGTATATAATATATACTTTTATTATATATATGTGTATATATATAAACTGTATATATATACAGTTAATGATATAGTATGGATATCAACTATATATAGTATATATAGTATGGATAGTTAACTGTATACATATATATATATATATATATATACAGTTAGTGATATAGTTAGTAGTTAGTCCCCTTAAAAGGTAACCTAATTTTAGTGAAGTCCTTAAGGTGGAACCCTAATCCAACAGGACTCCTGTCCTCATAAGAATAGAATGGCACCAGGGATGCCATTCTCAAAGGCCTTTTGGGGTCAGAGTAAGAACAAGACTACATGCAGACCAAGGAGAGGGGCCAGGACAAAACCTCAAAATTTCCACTTTTGATTTGGAACACCTAGCCTCCCAATCTGTAAAAAAGTTAAACCACTTACTTTTGATATTTTGTTATGAGAGTTCTATCCAACTAATATACTGAGATCCTCATCTTGTATAGTTCTATAGCATTTCCTAACTTGGGATCATTTGAAATATTTTATTTGTTGCTTACTACAATCCTGTTAGGTATCCTCTGCTTTCCAAATGAGAGAGCTGTGCCTTCTGACTCAAGTTCCAAGTTATCAGCACTCTGTTCTAGCCCATGTGTTTTCCAGTTTTTTGGAAAAATAACCCACTTATGATATTTAGAACCTTTCAGATTCCTAAGAGATGAAAAACTGATAATGGTGATTGGAATAAAATATTTCATGAAAAAAGTATTGAAGAGATAAAAGCATATTTCAGACCAGGGCTAGGCAAACTATAGACTCTCGACCAAATTCAGCCTACTGCCTGGTGGTGTTTAGCCTGAGAACAAAGAATGGTTTTGTGTTTTGAAATGCTTGAAAAAATAAAAAGAGCAGTAACATTTTGTGACACTTGAAAATAGAGTGAAATTCAGTTTTTAATATCCATAAGGTTTTATTGGAACAAAGCCATAGTTGCTCATGTATATACTATCTATAGTTTTCTCATGACTACAGCAAAGTTGAGAAGCTGTGACAGAAATCCTGTGTCCCCAAATCCTAAACTATGTAATAAATCACCCTTCTACAGAAAGTTTCCTGACCCCCATTCAATACAATAGTACTAGTAGCATCTTTAATATAACTGTTTTTAGGTGTTTTGTTTGTTTGTTTGTGTTTGTTGTACTGGAGGTTGAACCCAGGGAAGCATTCTACCTCCAGGCTACACCCAAAACCCTTTTTAATTTTTGTTTTGAAACAGGGTCTATTCATATTGCTAAGAGTCTCATTAAGTTTCTGTGGTTGACTTTGAACCTGTGATCCTCCTGTCTCAGTCTCCCAAATATTGAGATTACAGGCTTGTGCCACCGCACCCGGGTTTCTTAATTGTTTTTAACAGTCCAGTTTTCCAGGGAGCCTTTTTTTAACTCTGAATTTATAGAATATCAGTAATGGGCTGATTAATAGTATTATTTCAATGAGATCTAACCTGTATTTGTAATGTTATTTTATGAGATAAAAGGGCATTTAAACTTACAAACAACTCACAAGGAAACTTTTGGAATATAACCTGTTGATAAACTGATGGCTGTTGTTTGTAGAGATGGTTGATGGTGATGAAAGGTGAGAGGGACAATAGTTATCTAAGTCTACACATTACTCAATTATTCTTAAAATTTATCCTAGTTTTATACAATCTCCCCCTTCCTTCCCCCCCCCCAAAATTCTCTTAGTTCAGATTTGGAAAAATGATGATTAATGTAGTGAAGTGCTATAAGAACTTAAGAGTATATCCACTGTGCTATTGGGTCAAAGGTGGAACCCAAGATTTCCCTGAATCCAGAATTCATGCTTTCAGCCTTTATGCTATACTGTCTACAGCAGTTCCACTTAGGCAAACAGTGTATCTGCTAAGATCTTAATATTTTTTATTATTAACAAGGTGACCTAAAAGTAGCATGAGTACATAATGGATTTTAAAGTTTTCTTTAAAGAAACACCAATTACTTTGAAAATTGCTAAAATAAATACTCCTGAGCACTGCACATCACTTTAGCATTGAGAACTCAGATTATGAATTGTTCCAATGTTTTGGTTCAATCCAAAATAGCATACATATATAGTCATGCATTGCTTCACTGTGGGGTGAGAACTGAGAAATGTGTCATTAGGTAACTTTGTCATTGTGCTGACATCATGGAGTGTTCTTAGTTAACCTAGATGGTATGTCATGCTCAAGCTCTGGATCTCAAATAATCTTCATATCCTCTCCCAACCTCAGTTCCCTCATTAGAATGGAGATAAAATGGCACAGTCTTCAGAAGACTATTGTAAAGACAAAGTGTGATTATGACAAGCTCTGGCTATATCACAACTTCACATTGATTGAAGAACAATACAATTGACAGGTTTTTTTAAAAATGTAAATTGTAATTATTTCAGACTACCATGGTAAAAGACAAGGAATAAGTTGAAGCTTGTCCTCAAAACTCTAAAACAACAATTTAGGAAAGGTGAAATAAAAAAAGCCTATGAGGAAAGATTAATGGAGCTAATCATATATAAATTTAAAAGGGAAAGTTTACAGGTTTCTCAAATTCCAAGATGAAGACAAAGAATAAATAGAGGGTGCAAATTATGGATTACAACAAAAATAATTAGGTTAAATGTATAAGGTATAGGTTGACTATATATAAAATTGTGTTATACAATTATGTATCAAATCAGAGGATATGTAGCAGGGAATAGTCCCTCCAAGAGAGATAGTCAGATTTAAAAGGAAATTGGGCTAAAAATAGGAGATTTTTGTCTCTGATATTAGGAAGTATATGGGAGTATAGAGAGTAATATATTTGGAGAAATTGAGTAAAATTCGAAATCAGTATTAACATCGAGTTAGTTCCAAGAATATCATAGCATCACAGTAGTTAGGTAAGAAGGCAAGTTAGCAGGCATCTAGATTTGTAGGCCAACAAGATTATTAGTAAACATATACACATGCCTACTACATTCCTCACTTAAAAAACTTAAAGTTAAGCTTTGTCACTTCCAAGCTCTGTGGGCCCAGAGAATGTGCATGATGTAGTCATGGTACACGAATCGTCTCCAGAGCCAAACAGCTGGAACTCATTCCCAGACCTACCTGCTACCTCTCAGCCACGTGACCTTGGGCTCTGCCTTGTCACCCTCACCTATAAAATACAGATAATGGTAATGTAGCTGCCCTGAAAGTGTCAGTGAAGGCCAGCCTATTATGTCTAACTATTTAGAAGAGTATCTGTCATATGGTGTATGCTATGTAATGGTTTGCTATTTTTAATACACCTTTTGAAAGCAAATGGAGGAGGACCATATTTTTCTTTCTGTTTCTTCCATAATTGGTTATGATTTTTGTATATTAAAAATGCATGGATATGAATATGGACATGGATATAGATAGAAGTGTATAAATATATGTAGGTTTAATATAGCTCTAAATCTCATTACTATTCAATGCAACTTGAATGGAAGTTAAAATTTTCAAACCTATTTTAAAACACACTTTAAAGCCGCCTCCTAAGGAGGTTAAAAAAAAAGAGAGAGAGAGAAACTATAGAATACTCTTTTAACCTTCCAAATTCAAGGAAACTGTTGTTTTTATACACTCACTCTGAAGTAGACACCCAACATTTTTTGACATTATGAAGCCATGATCCATCAATTTCATCTTTTCATGGTTGATTCCTCATGTCTTTTCTTCACACAGAAGGTAAAGCAATCACCTGATGTCAAAACCTCAAATAAAAATGCCAAATCATATACCTACCCAGCCTCGATAGGAATTGTAGTAGCATGTTTCCTCTCAAATAGACAACAAAGAAAGAACCTCACACTTCTAAACTCTACCTCTGTCTAACCACCATACTGTCCTTACCAATAATAACAAGCCCTTTCTCAAACTTCAAAACTACACGCTAAAATTTTGACTTCAAGACAGCTTGAAGTTCACATTTTCTTCTGTTTTCAAAACTCATTGTTTGGAAGTATTTATAGCACAATAGAACTTGTCATGTGACATTTCCAGGAAACTGCAAACTACCACAGTAAAACAACCAAATCCAAATTGTTCTACTCTGTTTTGAGCAATGGATGGAACATAAATTAGCATATTGCACAAAGAATTTTAGGAATTATATACAGTATTCATAAACAAGGCATTTTCCAACTTTGCTAATATAAACTGTTACTTATTTCAAAGGCAAGCCATTCTCTGCAACCATGGGTAAGGCGAAATGAGAACACCCCAGGGATGCGGGGAACTTTTCCAATCTGTTTTCTCCACATAGAGATTCGGATCTCAGAAGCACCTGGACAACATACTGAGGCCTCTGGATTGAATTCCAGCAAATGCTTCAGGTTCTGCTACAGCCTTTCCTGATGTTCTCCTGGCCTTGGGAATCACTTTCCAACAATTTAGGAGACACTGTGTTAGCCGCAAATAATCTATCACTTGGCTTTTAAAAAGGACATTCTAATACAGACATACTTCTTTCAACTTACCAAATAAAGCCTTCAGTCAACTGAACTCAATTCACTATAATCACTTTTTCATGATATAGTACCATTAAAAATAATAATAAGCTTTAATTTCATCATTCTGTTATTCTCTCATGATATAATTTATTCAGGAATGAGGTTTACCCATTTTGACATTCCTACAGATGAAAAAGTTCATTGCAGTGGTCGAATGTTGCAGGGACTCCCTTCTCCTAAAACTATATTCTACTTCACTTTCCAATGAAGTGGTTTTCTGATATGAAATTCCCTTTTTCTCTTTTACCAAAAAGTTCATTGTGAAACTTTGCTATAAAACCTTTTGTTCTTATTGAAGTCACTTTGCTTGTCTCTCCTACTGTAAGGACACCAAATCCTAAAAGCTGGCAAGAATGCATATGTTTATTTCACCATTGCACTGCAATTACTGAATGCCACTTAATTATAGCAACAGATGCTCGAGTGTAGGAACCAGAAAAATCAAACGCCTCATTTCCAGGTTATTTTTTTCCATTGCTTCTGCCAACAGCAGATGTGTGAGCCCCTTGTGCTCTGGCGTAAATACTTATCAAATCCTAACAGGTCACCTATGTCACAAACAACATTTCAGACGCAACTGTTTCACCTGATAATAGGCTCTGAAAATAAAACTGTGAGCTGTAAATACAATGTATTCAGAATGAAATGCCATAATGTGAAATTGCTTTTTCTCCAGCTACAACTGAAGTCCTTGACAGTTTTTGGCAGTGATAAATCACCCTCCCATTAATTGTCTTCTCTCTCATTGTGAGGTGAGCTGCTAAAAGGGGCAGTCAACAAAAATGACTTAAAGGACAAATTTTGGCAAAAAGACAATGAAGAAATCTGTCATTGCTCAGCCTCCAGTAAACTGTCGTGAAGCAATCAAAATATATGTAGCTGAAGTGTTTATGTCTTTGTTAGGAAGATTATAGGATGATAAGTTTACTGTTAAAAGAGAGGAAGGACCCAGAGAAACTTAAATTGTGAGTCCTTGACATCTTTTTCCAAGTGATTTTTCTCCTGTGAGATGCATTACCTTCCCTTAGGTTCGAACATTTTTCTCATCTATTCAGATTCATGCTCTGACCAAGAATAAATGAAAAGTTCCCCAATGTGTGATCACAAGTTGTAAAATCTTGTTAACATAATTTTGAATTGAATATAAATTTAATTTCTAAAATTTAATTTCAGAAATTCTTAAATAGCTTATTTTGTCATAAACAGAAAAAAAAAAGAACTGACACTATTCTACATCCATAAGTGTGTTTGCCATCAGTAGACAATTTAATATTATCATATGCAGTATGAGGAAATTATATGTTATTACCATGCATTTCAAATGCACCATTTACATTTTAGTTTATATTCAGCATTAGTAAGTAAAAATGCATTAAAACTAGACCCAATGCTGTTCCTGCATTAAAAATGTTCATATTTACTTCACGTAATTAACGTATTGCTTAAATTGCCGAATCCGAAGACTAATTGAACTAGAACCCTAGATTTAAATGGTGCCCTTTCCTGGAATGTTACCCAGGCAGTTCTCCTCTAATTTCAGTAATACATTTGAAACAGAACAGAGGTAGAACATGAGGATTTCAATGACTATACATGAAGAATAATCCAAATAAAGCAACAACTATCAGAGAAAATGCATGCTTTTAGAAATCCTCATGGAATACATTCTAATGTCCTGAGGCATGATTAGTACCTTTTCACCAATTTTTCTAGTGGTACTTGAAATAATTTTCAAAGTAATTTATCGGAATTTCAATTAATACAGGAAATCACTGAGCAACTCTAAAAGGAATGACTCAATATATCAACAAAGTGTTTTTGCTAATAGATAGTTGTCTGTTTTGCATTAAAAGGGGCAAGATGAAGTGGTATTTGGTGCTCCAGCACCCTTTAATTCACTACAGCGTCCAAGTTAAATAAGGAAAACTTAAAATTACCCCAAGTCCTATTTTTTAGTTCAAGCTGAAAGTCATCTGAATATTACTAAATATAGTTTGTAGACTATGACATTAAAACATCTTTTGAATGACAGAAATAAAAAAAAAAAATCAAGGGATTGATTTTTTTTTTTTCTTTTTGGTGATCCGCCAGTTTGAGAGCTTACCGAGAGCATATGGAGATAGCATATTTGCAAGTCCATCTCAGGAGGATTGCAAAAGGCCCTTAGCTTGTGAAAAACAGCAATGTTATTTTTTTTAACGTTCCCTATATTTAGAGATTAAATCGCTCACTGCACAAACCCATTTGGAACAGGCGCGAAGGTGAAAAGGATAATCAGTACAGTCACTGGTCCGTGTTTCCTAAACGCTTTTGAAAACATTACTGTGCGCAGGCATAAAATTAGCGGCAGGACCTTAAAAAGGCTGGCATTTAGCATGACTTTTTGGAAAGTGACACCCTCATTTTTTTCTTGTAGGATATCATTAAATTTCAATCGCCCTATGGCAGTGCCTTTCCATTAATAACCAATTCACTGTGTCACTTTGGCTCTCCTTTGAAATAATGAGCCTTTGCTTCGCTTTAATAAATTTAAACATATTCTCAAGGCCAGGGAAGATAGGAAACCGCAGATGGGCTGAGAAAAACACGATTCATAAATCCTTAACTGCCTTAGATCGTTGAGAGCAAAACAAAGTAACACTCGTAAAATATTAAACAATCCCAGCTGTATGAGGGAAGCTTCATTAACAAAAATGGACTATTTACTGCCTTGCTCGGAGCCTGTGGGTGGAGAGAGTCAAAGAAATCTTTTTAAAAAAAATCCCACTGCCACTTCTTCTTGTGATTCTTTAACCAAGCAATGGGACAATGAAAACATTATCTGGAAAGTCCAGTTATTTCCAAGAATTAATGAATATTATTTAAAATACCATACATTATTTTCCCTCTTACATAATTTAAAAATTAACGAATGAAAATATGACTATTTTTTCTTGAGAACGTGTCTGTGCTCATAGTCATGTGAACATTATCAAAGACATGGGGACCACCTAAATACTCAAAACAAAATGATGCTGATAAGCATGAGACATCTTTATTCAAATGGTTTCTGAAGTATTTATCAGACTGGGGATCAATTAGTTACTTTTGCCTAGATCTCTATTTTATTATTTGATTATTTGTCTCTTAATATCTAAATTGCTTTCTAACATTGAGTTTATGAAAAATTTTGAGATTCACAGTATATTTGGAACCATACTTAAAGGCTGGAAATTAATTTAAAAAGCCTAGCATAATCGATGAAAATTATGAGATATAGTCAGTTTTAAGGCCCTGCTTCAAAATCCAATCCAGCTTGCTGGTGGTATACAAGTTTGAAGAACCAAGAAGATCAGTGTCAGTCTGTTAAATGCTAAGAATTTCGAAGTTCTAACCTTAAAGACAAGCTGACAATTTAGTGGACAGAATGTCAATACTTCTAAACATTTCAAGGGCAAAAATATTGCTTTATACAATTTGTGTCACATTTATTGCAAGAAAAGAATTTAGATTTTCCTCTGCATTCTGTCAGCATTTTTCCCTTTATTATACAGAGATAGATAATTAAGGAGTTCAATATGGAATAATACAGAGACTGACCCTTTAACAATACATAGAGTCTTGTGATATTACATGCTAAAGCACAAAAGATGCAAATATATTCATCCTTTTTCAAACACTATATATTTTACCAGCTGTTCTTTTATATGGATAAAAACTCAGAGTATGGAAGAAAGCATTTGAATAAATATGCAAGGTCTTTTCTGTCATTATTAGCAATTCCATTTTCTTATCATATTATAATGGAAGCAATAACTGTTGACATATTTCCCAAAAGATATCCAGAATTAAAAGGTAATACAAGTCAGAGTACAAATACTGATTATAGATGTTTTCTAATCTGTAAAATGGGAAAAATAATAATGGTTTCCTTTTTTTTTTTTTTGCGGTACTGGGGATTGAACTCGGGGGCATTCTACCTCCGAGCTATACCCCCCGCCCTATTTTTTATTCTTTATTTTGAAGCTGAGTCTCACTAAGTTGCGGAGTGCCTCACTAGGTAGCTGAGGCTGGCCGGGAACCCGGATCCTCCGGTCTCAGCCTCCCGAATGCTGGGATTACAAGTGTGGCTGGTTTCCTATTTTTAAAAAGACATATTTGAACTGATTCAGTGCACGTACACTTCAGTGCTGGGTACATGATAAGCACTATATATAGATTAGATTATGACCTTGTTTTAAATACAATAGTCTTAAAGGAAGGACTATTCTTCCATGATCTCATAAGTATGTATAATGACTATTAAAGAGAAAACTTACACTAAACATTTACTGTTATGTAAGAACACAATGGTTTGTACTAGTAGTGGGAAGCTATTTGTTGGCAACTCTTATGAAATGTGTAAGACTTGCTCTGAATCAAAGTCATCTCTTCTAAATGAAATCTTCCTGGACTCTTTCTGGTTTTGAGTGTTACCTAAGGTCAATACTTCTAGGGAAAGCTTAAACTTGGACAGTCTGTCTGGTATTATGTCTGTTATAACATCTAAACTTTGTGAGGTATTAAAAGCATTTTATTCATTAATACTCCTAAACAGTAAGTAGCTATTTAAGAAGTATAGCTAACTATGCATGTGTACTTGGCAGTGTTACATTTTTTTTAATACAAATTACCTTCAATTATGCTTTTAAAATCCATTTACTCTAGAAAATATACTTAGTTACAATATAAGACATCATAAATAATTTTTGGAAAGAGTTTTAAATTCCAGAAATAATAACATGTTTATATGTTTGCATTGCATGTTACTAATAAAACTTTAAACTGCCCTTACATACCTCGTAGTTATCTATTACTGAAACCAAGTCATTTTAGACTTCTTTTTTCTGCTTTGCAACTTCAGAGTAGCTTTAAAAGTCACAGATTTTATTTCCAGAATTGGAATAGAAAAGTTGAAAAGACATTGATAACTTAGATGACACAAAGATGCCAGTGTTGATCAAAGAAAATAGCATCTTATTTCAGACTAAATAACCAGCCCCTGAAAAGTTGGTATATTTTTTTCCTAACAGTCCTTCACCATTGAACATGGAAAACAATTACAATGAGACACATGTGAGCACAGAGTCTTTGCCACTGGGCCCTCATAAATCTTGCCAGTTCCCAGTGAACAACACCAAATATTTGCAGCTGAGGAACATTTGGTCTGGCTTAAATTAACATAT
>PVLC010007185.1:50288-64911 GCA_004027655.1 Graphiurus murinus | reverse complement strand
AATGGAAGGTAACGGAGGAGGGGGGGACACCCTAATGACCATGATGTACTTATAAGATCACATCAAAGTCAATCACTAAACTGACCAGGAGATAGGGGGAGGGTGGGTGGGAATTGGGGAAGGGTTAATGAGAAATATGTGCATGGATGTCTTTACCTGTACTAGTTTGTACCCAACAAAAATGTGTAATTAACCCTGTCGTACCCAAGAAATGTATAAAATTCCATGCTAAAAAATTTAAAAAAGAAATAAAAAATTAAAAAAAAAATGTGTATTTCTAGTTAAGAGAGGTAGCTCATGCCTGTAATACCAGCTCTTTGGGAGGCTGCAGCAGGAGAAATAGGGTAGGTTCCAAGGGGAAGCTCACCAAGTGCTATTTGCATGTATGCTCCCATAACTCTGAATTTAATTATGTTGTGTGATTGCAATGCACCAATAAAAGTATATTTTAGAAAAATAAATTTCCTCAGGTAACATTTAGATTCCTAGAGGTATAGTTTGAATAGGAAATATAGGATAAATTTCTGATACTTATCTTTATTTCCTAGTTTCAAAATGTTGAGTTGACTCTGCAGCAACTGAAAACATAACAATTATGAACTTATGTAATTAAAGCACTGGATATGTTCTAATTCATTACAGTTACCATTCTCATTGAATTCAAATTTTCCCATCGTTTGCCAATGGTTGTCTCTTCTTGCTGACTTAGCTTCTACTTCTCCATGACACTAGATTATTTGACAATGTTCTTGCATTCTAGTTTGTTTTGACCATGGCCTGGCCCAGATATCATATTAGCCAATTTTCCAAAGTGACCCTGTTTATTTTTAGTTCCTTCCTTTCCTTCCTTCCTTCCTTCCTTCCTTCCTTCCTTCCTTCCTTCCTTCCTTCCTTCCTTCCTTCCCTCTCTTTTTGTCCTGGTGGAGGGATTGGGAAAGCATTTAGAGAATACAATTTAGGTGTTACTGATGCTCACTGTTGCAGGATTAGACTTTTCTGGAGTTAGAAATCGAAAATGTGTGTATTATAAAAGAATATATACATTATATGATTATTCTTGTACATTCAAAAACATAGGTTTTATTTGTACTCAATAATCTAGCTTTTATCCTACATTTAAAATACTGCCCTGCTATGACGCTACCATACTTATTTATATTTTTCTGTAATAAAGTCAAGGCAGTCTGTTATGGTTAGAATGGCCCCTTGAAGAGCTCATAAATTGGTGTTTAAAATTCATAGGAGGATATTCATTGATTAGCTACAAATACTATGCATTTGTATATGAACGAATAGAGCACCAGCAGATATTATTATCAGAGGTAGGTCCTGAAATCAGTCATTCTAAATATATTCCACATTGACAGACACATAATGTATATTATATATACTTTAATCTGCCTTTATAATTATATATATATATATATATATATATATATATATATTATTTTTTTTTTTTTTTGCAGTACTGGGGATTGAACTCAGGGGCATTATATCTCCGAGCTATACCCCCAGCCCTATTTTTTATTCTTTATTTTGAAACAGGGTCTCACTAAGTTGCGGAGTGCCTCACTAGGTAGCTGAGGCTGGCCGCGAACCCGGATCCTCCGGTCTCAGCCTCCCGAATGCTGGGATTACAAGCATGCGCCACCACGCCCAGCTTTATAATTATATTTTGAAGATAATTTCATAGATCATATATAAAAATATACCTCATTCTATTTCAGGCTATCTCAGATAGCTGTTATGATTGTACCATATCTTGTTCAATCATTTTCTGAAGGATAAATATTTGCAGTTTTCTTGGTCATCTGTTTACATTCTGTAAGTTTATGTATACTAATGATTCTAATTTAAAGTTAATTCAAGCTGGGCATGGTGACACACGCTTGTAATCCTAGCATTTGGGAAGCTGAGACTGGAGGATACGGGTTCGAGGCCAGCCTTAGCTATCTGGTGAGACCCTCCACAACTTAGGGAGACCCTGTTTCAAAATAAAGAATAAAAAAAATAGGGCTGGGGTATAGCTCGGAAGTAGAATATCCCTGAGTTCAATCCCCAGTACCACAAATAATAATAATAATAATAATAATAATAATAATAATAATAATAATGATAAAGGCAATTCAAGAGCTGCAGATGTAACTCAGTGATAGAGAGCTTACCTAGTATGTTCAGACCTTGGTTTTAACTTCCTATACTGCTAAAAATAAATAAATAAATAAATAAATAAATAAATAAATAAAATACAAAGCTACTTTAAGCAAAAAAGATGCTAATACTTACACAGAAGGTTGAGTACATATTCTATGTCCAGTCAGAATTAAATATTGTTTCTATATTTGTTGACTATATTTGTATTATTTTGATTTTATTGAGTTAGAAATTTCTTGACATCATGATCCAGAAACAACTTAATTTACTTTACATAGTCAATGACATGTCAAACCTGGGTGTGGTGGCACACCCCTGTAATCCCAATACTTGTGAGGCTAAGAGAGGAGAATCATAAGTTCAAGTATAGTCTCAGAAACCCAGCAAGACCTTGTTTCAAATAAAAAAATAAAAGGGCTGGTGGTTGCCGGGCGTGGTGGCGCATGCTTGTAATCCCAGCATTTGGGAGGCTGAGACGGGAGGATCCGGGTTCAAGGCCAGCCTCAGCTACGTAGTGAGGTACTCCGGAACTTAGTGAGACCTGGTTTCAAAAATAAAAAATAAAAAATAGGGCTGGGGGTATAGCTCGAAGGTAGAAAGCCCCTGAGTTCAATCCCCGGTACTGCAAAAAAAAAAAAAAAAAAGGCTGGTGGTTTAGCTTGCAGGTAGAATGTTCCTTGGTTCAATCCTCTGTACCACATACATACATACATACATACATACATACATACATGCATGTATACATACATACATACATAAAGTGTCAAATATTATTTACTTATAACTCGTAATCTGACCAGTCCTAGGACTAAAGATGGGGACATCTGATTACTTCAATGATGTAATAATACCGAACTTTATAAATTATACTGTTGAATACTAGATATCTGGTGGATTTTGTCCAAAGCCAATTCCCCACTGGGAGTACTGCATGTATTTATAATTATTTTAATTACTTTCTGCAAAAGAGAAATTATAGACTAATTATGAAATGTAGTCATAAATTTATTTCATATTTGTTAGATATAAAAGAAAATGTCATTTTTGTTTGTTCCTAATTTATAAATGAAAATTTACACAAATTGTGAAACATTCAATTATTTTCAAACAAAGAAAACACAAGCATGGAACGGCAGATATTACTTTCTGTTTCTCTGCAAGGGTATATCTAGGCTATTTTTTTTATAATGGGACATCAAACTTCATGAATTATTAAACTATGGTTCTGGTTCAACAGACACATTTCTTTCTGCAAAGAGAAACAATTTATTATGGTTTAGTTAAGCTCTTAGGTCAGCTTTGAAGACAATTCCAAGAGTTTTACATAATTGCAAGAAAAAAAGAGAGGCTACATGAGTCTAAACTTCATCAGATTTGTGTATTAAAAAGTCTAAACTGAGGTAGGCATGGTGGCAAATGCCTGTAATTCCAGAACATGGAAGGCTGAGACAAGAGGATCCCAGGTACAAGCCTCAGCAACTTAGGGAGACCCTATTTCAAAATAAAAAAGACTGAGGATACAGCTTGGAGGTAGAATGCCCCTGAGTTCAATCCCCAATACCAAAAAAGGAAGAAAAAGCATAAAAGTAAAAATAAGTCTCAACTGTTTCATCCTATTCAGAAGTCCTCATATAAAAAAAATAAGTTTTTTATAATTAGGAAGCCTATACTAACATGTCTAAAGTACATTTCAGAAGTGTATATTTGGTTACTCATTTTCATTCACTTGGGTGATAAAGACTGACTTATATGAAGGTAATTTCTAATAATACTCTCATATAGATCGTTCGGTAGATAAGGAATCAAATTTCACTTAACGCTACTATGACAGCTAATTTGTGGACATTTTCTAGAAAACAATCTAAAAACAATCTGGAAATTGTTCTGTAGTGATACCTCTATGGAACATATTTTACTTTTTTAATATTATTAAGAAGAGGTTTATAAAGAAAACTTTTAAGTGGAAAAATAAGGAAAATTTTTTATTTCTATGATTTTTGTTTTGAATTATATTTTTATATAGTATTATTTTGAGTAATTAGATTTTTATCTTACAATGTAATAATGTTTATAAGTAAATAGGATTTCCTTTTTTAAGTATTGATTGTTCAAAGGTATTAAAAACAAAAAATTAGGAGTAATTCTAACCTTGTTATTATAATATGTATTTCCAAATATTTTATGTTCTTATTGTTTTACTTTTATTCTTCTCATAAAATTTAATTTACAGTACCTTATCCGCCAATACATCAATCAAGTTTTTACTGAAAGAGATATATTATTGCCATTATGTCATTATTACTAGTGACAAGAATAATAATCATATTTTATGTCTAAGATCATGCTGTGTTCACATGTCAAAAACTGATCTATTTATTTATAAAAGTTGTTAAATTAAGAAATAGTGTATTTGTCTTAAGTCACCAGCTATTTAACACATTCAAAATCATATAAAATAAGTTGTACACTATGACCAAGTTGGTTTCATTCCAGGCATGGAAGCCTGGTTCAATACATGTGAATCCATATATGTTATTGACCACATAAATAGAACTAAGGAAAAAATTCACATGATCACCTCTCTACTGAATATTCCTATTCAATGAGGTCTTTGCACATTGGTTAAAGGAATCTTGATGATTACACAATCCATGTAAACTCAGAATTGTTCATTGCACAACTCCCTGAAGAAAATGCTATCCTTATAAAAATTATTCTTGCCCATCCAGTGGATTAGCATAATATAATTGATACTTAGCCAAACACTTAGTATTTGTGGTGATTTCTAGATCTCTTTCTCTGCTTAGCATTCTTCTTTCTGAAATTATTTTCTGCACTTTTACATGACTCTGAAGTATACGACTCTAGCATATTGATTTGATTTAAAAGATGCTTGAAAAACAGCAGGTACAAAATGATCACTTTGAACTTCATGTCGATTTTAAGAACAGAAGATAAAATTCCTATTTGAAAGACACTCCCTATCCTAGAATGAAAGGCAACACTCTTAATGATGAGAAGTTAAAAGCTAGAGGACTCCATACAGACTTTGTCAAAGCAACTGTTATCTTGAAGAATTCCATATAATTTTTGTTTCTTCACCACTGGCTGCTCTTGGTTCAACTCAGGATGTAAGTAGCAAACACTACCTGATTGTGTGGCTCTATATTAATTTGTAAGAGCTACCAGATCATATGAAATTTGTATTAAATAAATACATAGATTTTTTTTTCTGGTAATTCTTGGACCCATCCAGGAACCTAGCAGGAGGAAGTTGACTTTTTCTGTTCTTATGCTTCCTGTCCCCAAATTTCAATTTATTTCTTCTCAATTCAAAATATCTAGGTTGTGTTTAAGTTCTCCGCCCTGGAAAGCAGTCACAACCGTTCCCCCAGGCAGGCAGCATGAGCAATAGCAGAACTCCCCTTCTGGCTTCTCTTCTTTCTGTGGCTATAATTGCTGTTTCCTATGGCCAACTGTCAGCAAAGAATGTTTTTCTCTATTGTGTCTAATTTTGTAACTATTTTAAAATTTCTACATATTTTATCTTTTAATGGATATTCACTTAGAATATTGAGAAATTAAAAGTAACAAGTAAAATACATATTTTGTTTATATAATATCTCCATAGAAAGCAAAATAATTATACCTAATTATATTGAGTTTATCAAATGATATCAGTTATATTGAAATTGTTTAACAATGTTTTATTTAATTCAGAATAAAAACTCAAAAAATTGAAAATAAATCTTTCATATTCATCAAATTTGGACAGAAAAGATTCATCATCTCTGCTACATTGATAGCTGATTTTAGATTTTCTAAAACCACCATGAGCACCTAATTTCTCTACATTTAGTACACCAGATATTTTTGTTTGTTTTAGCCCATGCATCACTCTTGCTTCTCACAGTAGCAGCAGAAAGAATAAAGATCATTAAATGAATAATATGTGATCCATTACCATGACCTTGAAATCCCAAGAATGGAATATATATTCTTTAATTCCTATTTAGAAAGGTTACAATTAAACTTTTTTGTTTTATTAGATATGGCTATCAATAATTTATTTTCTGTTGGGCATGGTGGCTTGTAATCCCAGTACTTGGGAGGCTGAAACAGGAGGATGGCAGGTTTACAGCCAGCCTCAGCAACTTAGTGAGGTCCTCTGCAACTTAGTGAGACCCTGATTAGGGTTAGGGGTATAGTTTGGAGGTAGAATGCCCTTGGGTCCCATCTCTAAAACCACCAAAAATAAATAAATGAGAAATTAATAATAATAATTCATTTTCTAAGTTAATATGTATTTTCTAAGTTAAACTATGTCCCAAGTATGTTAATATAAAGGACATAAGTTTAATATGTCAACATAATTAGCATAAACAAAATATTTCATACTTCATAAGTAATGAATTACAAATGGATGTTATCTATCAATAGTGATATTATGAGGTATCAACTATTTCCTAGAACAATAACCCAATTTAGCTATATCATTAGGATTTTCATCCGTTAGTTATAATTTTAGTAACAAAATGTTGTAGGCATCTTTGGAACAAGTTTTTTTCCTGAACTCCTGCCTTTCTTGGAGACCATAAAACAGCAATAGTGTATCTGCTTACAGCTCTTCTTCAAACATGTACATAGTCATCCATTCTGTGAATCAACATTGCCATTTTCCATTGCTGATAGTAAGAAAAATGTCAGTTTATTTCCTAATCTATAAATTCTACTCTGAAAGGCACTACAAAAACTAATGTATTATTTTCCACAAATCTTACTTGTTTCCCAATATAGATTTTATATGTAAGCAGCCTTTGGAGCTCTCTATTTTACAGTTATGATTATGAGGTGATAAATTTTCTGATCTAGGAAGAGTTTAGGCATTCTGAATGCCCTGTTTCTTACCAGTCAAATAAATAAATCAAAAGGTTGTAACACAAAATTTGGTCTATAGGTATAGCAACAGGAAAAACAAAATTAAACAACTTTTTTTTTTTTTTACATAAACTCTGCTTTTCATTCCTCAGTATATTTTGAAAATTTCTTTCACAGAGTGTGTGTTCTCTATTTGTATTTACTTTATGGTTGGTTACTTTTGAGAATCTAAGAAAGTTTAAACTATATAATACATGTATTTGGATAGAGCTTTATATCATCTTGACTCTCCTTTTGTTCTCTCTCTCTCTCTCTCTCTCTCTCTCTCTCTCTCTCTCTTTCTCTCTCTTTCTCTCTCTCTCTCTCTCTCTCTCTCTCTCTCTCTCTCTCTCTCTCTCTCTCTCTCTCTCGTGTACTTGAACATCTTTGTCTCATAATATTTCTAAACTCTGCTGAACTTGTATATTTGTCTTTCTCCATTAGACAATATATCAAAGAAATCAGTATATCTTGCTCATCTCTGTTGTAGTAGCCTTGTATAAACATAGTTACCTAAGAAAATGACACAACATAGTTACCTAAAAGACATTTGTTAATTCAAGTCTTGGATGCAGAAATATTCCATAGAATTGACTCTTGGTACCGATATTTCTAGATATACACAGACTTTGATATTCTGTCTTTATATATCTGTGAAATTTGCCTCCTCCTTAAGGTAGGTTTACTCCAAGGCAATCCCAACCTTTGTTCTCGCAGGACAGCAATGAACAGCTTCAGGTCAAATTCCTACTAGCTCAGCAACTCAAGTAGGCAGACATATATTTAATTTTCAAAAGTTTCCATAACTCCAAGTTGCCTTATTTGGGGTGCATGCCTATATCTGTAGTAAATTGGGTGAGTTTATGGGAAAAGAAAATATATAGCCTGGCTAAGCCTTCAGCACAAGTGTGCCACTTCCACTATGTGGTAAGGTTAGTACCAGTGGAAATGCCAAATTGAGAAAGTTTGAGAATTTAATTCTCAAGAGAACAAAGAAGTGGTGTTTGTTAGACCCCCGTCAAAAAACAAAAACAAAAACCTGACCATCACAAGAATATAGTAAGGCTTTGCAAAACACTCTGTAATGATCAAGATAAAAAAAAAATCTCTATTGTATAACTATAATTAACAAAATACTAGAAGTACCATAGTAAATTATCTGGTGTTTACTAAAACCACTTACCATTCATTTTTTATTCTTGAAAATGTATAGTTTCCCTCCAAAGCACCTGTTAGTATATGTGCTATTTTATTGATTTTTTTCATTTTGACAAATTCACTTAAAAGACATAGTGTGATATTCATACTTTGAGCACGTTTAGAGAGTTAAATAGAAAAAAATGTTTTATTTCTCTTGCATAAATACATATGCATCTGTACATAGGGAGAGAAAAAGAGAAAGTATTGTGAGAATAAAAGAGCAAGAGACAGAAAAGAATGAATAACATTGTCAAGAAATAGTAAATATCATAGGTACATCTATCCACATATGTGCAAATGACATTTATAATTTCTTGATGATGTTATTCATTCTTTTTTCCATAACATTAAAAAAGAAAAAGAAAGCCTCTTATAGAATTCTTGGGCATATATCATGTTATTCAAGATTCACAATATTGCTAGAAATCAATTATAAAATGCACGAGACAAAAACAAATATATATCAAGGAGTTTAAATTCAATTAGAAAAGTGATGCATTCTTTGCAACTTCAGAGGCTGTTTCAGTGGTCATCTCAAACTAAGAAAGTAAAAACAATAAAGGCTACAGATGATTTATTTAAAAATGTATAACAGAAAGAGAATCAGAAAGGAGACAGAAAGAAAGAGAGTTCTTGCACCGTGAGCATAGGTAGGTGGGTCTAACTTTAAATTGGAAGAGAGTTGATTCTTTTGAGACTTAATTATTTTTCCCTTATGCTGTATAAACGTTTTAGAATTCACACAAGTGAATTAACTTAGCAAATGTTTCAGCTTATAGAGATGTCTATCACAACATCAAACCCTACCCTATTTACATTGAAGTTTTTTTTTTTTCCTGACCTGTCATTCACAATTGTTCTTTTCCCCTAAATGTTTAATTTAACATGACTTGCATTTATCTTTACTTAAAGTTATATATGAACACTTGTTTCCTGTAAAACTCACTATTTTTCTCCAGTAAATTATAAAGCCCTCTTTCTACCTCTGCACTATTCAGATGCACTCACTTTGTGCTGTAAACCCTCAGGGCACAGATTGCTTTCCATTATTTTGTTTTTGTTGATGTTTATTTATTTTGTTTTGTTTTTTAAACAGAAAGTCGCTAAGTTGCTGAGGGTCTTCTTAAGTTGCTGAGGCTGGACTCAAACCTGTGATCCCCGTGTTTCAGTCTCCAAAGTCATGGAATTAGTCATATGTGTCAACATACCTGGCTTTCTTTCCATTATTCTTTGTCTGCATAATGCCTAGAATGCAGGGAGTACTTAATTTGAATCTGCTGAATTAAGGAATGAGTTCATGCATTTGTTGTTTGTAAGAGAAAGAGAATCAGAAAGGAAACAGAAAGAAAAGAGAGAGTTCTTGCACAGTGAGCATTGGTAGGTGGGTCTAACTTTAAGTGTTGGCAGGTGGGGATATTGATTCGTTTTATTCAGGGTGGAACTCCTAAATCCAAGATGTATTGTTATTCTTAGGTATTATCAGGTTTCTGTTATAATCTTAACAGAACATGAATAACTCTTCTATGTCAGTGTCTAAATTTCTAAGAATTAAAAGAAAATAATGTCTTAATTATACAGTATTCAGTTGTGATTTATGTTTCCAATATTATCTGTAAAATACCAATATACTAAAATCAGAATTTTTTTTGCTGTAAAATAAATTTTAAAAAATGTTATTGTAACTGGGCTTTGTTGAAGTTGCTAGAGTGAATTTAAATCAGGGACAAAGAATGTTTTATTGATTGGTGTCTCCTTTCCTGCTAAGCGAATCATTTATTTGTCTCTTGAAACCTCACAACATTCCAATAAATATTCAAGGAAGATTCAGTAGCAGCTTATTTCATAAATAAGAAGATATAGACAAGGCTTGATGTGTGCTACCTGTCTTTGGCAGGAAGTTTAAAGTACAGCTTAAAATGTATGGAAAGACCTTGCCCAAGGCTACAGATACAAATGATTGCCTATGCAGAGAAATACTTTTTAATCAGTAGATTATCCAACAAGATGGGAAAATTCTTGCCTATTCAGCAGTTTGACAAAGCATTCCTGTAGGTTATTCTATTTGCAAATACTAAAATTGTCTTTCTGACTTCCCCCTGGTGATTGCCTCATAAGTCTATGGGAAATGCATCTTTCACTAACATAAATTTAATTGCAAATCTGTTAAGTGTTGTTTTCCAATATGGCATGATAATAGGTAAGGAGACAGCAAAATTCTAAATTCAGTTCTTAGAACTTATTTTAAGATGTTAGATTCCAAGATACCAATTCCCCTTATAACTCTTTAGAGAAAATATTTAGACAGAACACAGATAGGAAAAAATATGTTATAATTAAACATACACACAGCCAGGCATAGTGGCACATACTTATAATCTCAGTACTTGGGGACTGAGACAGGAGGATCGCAGGTTCGAAGACAGCCTCAGCATGTAATGGAACTCTTATCAACCAAGTGACAACCTGTTTCCAAATAAGAAATAAAATCAAGTTGGGGGTGTAGCTCAAAGGTAGAATGCCTCTGGGTTCAATCCTCAGTACTACAAAAAAAAAAAAAAATACAAAGTTTCACATCTGAAAGATTCTATTATGAATTAAGTTTGATATCCTGTTGAGTAGAGTGTGTTTGTTACATTCATCTAAAACAGTATTTTTAAAATGTGAATTTTGTGATACAAACATGTATGATTTCTACCTTGGACAAAATTTTTTTGTTGTTCAAAAGAAAAATTATAGGATTGATTTCAGTTTAAATAATCAGGTATTTTGTTGTAACCAACAATTATTAAATGTTTCTCATAACTTTTAGTACTGGGATTGAATCCAGGGTTGTTCTATTCCCTTTTTATTTGTTATTTTGAACCATGTCTCACTAAGTTGCTAAAGCTGTCTTCAAATCTGTGATCCTCCTATCTCAGCCTCCCAAGTACTGGGATTACAGGTATGTGCCCCCATACACTATTTCTTCTATCAAATTTTTATGAGAAATCATTACATTTTTGTCAACTATGCAATTATCTCATGACCTTTTAAAAACATCACTGGATTTTCAGATAGCTTCCTTAGTTTCACAAATAATAATACATAGGTAATATATTAATATTTGATGTGACTTTATGAGAATGACAACTTAAATTGGTATAAAAGTGGCAAAACTAGGCCTGTTCAAAAATATGCCACTTTGGATAAAGGATCTATAGAACTAAAGGCAATGAAAAAAACAGTGGATGCAAGAGCATTCCAACTTCCTTTTTCCCTAAAAACAGGCTATAAAAACACCCAGGTGGGTATCATAGCCAAAAGGATTCTGTACCAACTGATTTTATCAAAATATTTTTTATCTTCCTTTAGCCTCCCCAAATAATTTACTTTCCTGCATTTGCCTCTCTTTGTTCTATATACTGTAAAACCACTAAGGTTTTGCGACTTCTGTAGTTCTTTATTTCATTATGAGGGCTTCTGTGTCACATAAAACTTACATTAAATTTGTATGCTTTTCTCATGCTATTCTATCTTACACCAATTTAATTCTCAGGCTGAGCTTTCCTAAGAGGGTAGAGAGAAAGTTTTGCCTTCTCTACTGTACATAAAAAGGTGGTAAATGTATTTTCTCTGTTGCCCTTCCATTTTTTCTTGTTTCCAGAAAAACCTAAATTTTTCTAGTATGACTCTTAGCTTTAGATTTAAGAAAAATAAAGTAAAAAAAAAAGAAGGTAAGTCACAGAAAATTCAACCCAAAATTTATTTGAGTGAGATTATATTTTTCCACTTGTACATTTTCTATTCTATGTCCATAAAAAAATAAAAACTATTGAATTCAAATATTGAACTGTGTCTTAATTAGTACTTTCTCATTTTACATTTGCAATACCTGCACATAATAAATATTCCTAATTATTCCATATATGCATATATATCTTCCATATATATGCATATATATATATATATATATATATATATATATATATGTCTTTGGTCAAAAGTTTTAATTTTCTACAACCATAGCATTTTTGACACGTTGACTAAACTAATTAGAACCCATGCATCTTTATATTTTCTTCATCTGGTGTGTGTGTGTGTATGTGAATTTGCTGTGTTCATTACATAGAGAGTAAAAGGTAAGTGTGAAAGTTGTCAGATTCAAACTGGAGCCACCAGTGCCAACAGGAGCCAAGGAAGACCACATAGAGAGGCCACTCACACATACCTGATAGCAGAATTACCATAAGAAAATTTTCCATCTCACTGTTTATTATAACAGTCACAGAAGCACAGCTAGCAACACAGGGAAGCCAGCCTGACATGTTTTCTTGCTAGCTCAATTCAAAGAAACAGTCTACTTTGACTTAAAGACTAGTTTTACCTAGTAGTTATATCCATTTGACCAATCAGATCTCACCAGCTCTTGTGTAATACTACAAGTGCCAATGAGATTTCTTTTCAAATACCTTAGTAGCTTTCTCTTTCTCCAATAAAATTCCAAAGTTTATTTTTTTCCTCAGAAACAAATCTTGGCCTATGAATGTGTGACCTGGGTTATAATCCTTCTCTTTGTTTATTCCCAAATAAAACCTAGTCTGTATGCTCTTGACAATGACATAAGAAATACCTGTGTCCTATGTTCAGAGCTCTGCAAGCAACACCATCAACTTCTCTGCACTTAAATCTGGGACCATCCAATGCCCCGGTGTGTACTAGAGTATTCAACATGACTTCAGGGTTCAGGGTTGATCACAGAAGCTGAGACTTAGTGTCCTTTGAATCAAAATCTAAAAAGTTAGATGCATTAATCAGGTAAAAGCTGAGGAGGAAGATTAGCTTTGAAGGAGGGACTAAAATGTAACAGAAGAGCTTGCTGTGCTATGTTAAACTCTGGCTCAATTATCACATTCCTGTGCTTCTTGTTCACTGACATATAAAATAATGTAATTGTCTTTTAAAAATTATGTATATATATACATACATATATATACATATATATAGTAAGCAATGTATGTTCATTATAGAATAATAAAAAATGCATATAGCAAAGAAGACAAAGGATACCTGTGATGTCAGTTCTCAAAATTAACCCTATGGAGTATATGTATCCTAATAGTTTTATACATAATATATAAATATTTAATTATTTCTTTTTCTTTATTCAGATGGAATCATGTAATGTGTTGGTTCCCGTCCCATGGTACACCTGAGATGCAAAGAGTGACGCAGATATGGAGCAGATAGAAAGAAACAGGTCAGGGGACCTTACTCTTAGGTGAAGGTTCCACTGGACAATGTTCCACAGCTTTTATTCATTCTAAAGAGGGGAGGTTGAGGCACGGACAGTGATGCATATATGCAGAGTCCGGGGAGTAATGTTTAATTAGTAAAGGTGCTGGAAGAGTCTTGGGTAAAGTCTAACTGGGCAGACTGCAGAACAATTGTAGCATCCTTAAGATAAACATTAGCAATAAAACTGCTGAGGATGTGCAGAAGATTCTTGAGACAAGGTTTGACAAGTGGGATATTTGGGAATAGGTGCCAACAAGGAACAGGAACCTTGGAGGAACAGGCTGTTCTCAGAGAGTTCAGCCGTCTGGCCATGGCTTCCCTTGACCCTTCGACCTTTCCAAGGCAAATATTAACCTGTCTCTGGCAGTAGCATTCTCCACAGTAATAAGTACTAATTTACAGCATTTTTTCCTCCTGACATTATACTGCAATTTATTTTGGCTGTGGTAATTTTATATTTAGATACTTATTTAATAGCTGTGTGGTTCAATCACATAATTTCTCAGAATATATTATTATTTGTTTACCTTAGTCAAGTTTTGTTACTTTATGCAAATGTATGCTATTTTAACATATAGTCTTTTAAAAAATGTCAAACGGAAAGGAGACATAAATTAATATTCCTTGGAAGAACAATTGCCCTCAATAACTACGAGGCCACTTCCAAACTCAAATGCTGAGTTTTGAATTCAATAATAATTGCCAATTATGTATAATAGACTAATACTTCTTTTTTATTCCCCAGATTTTACTATTGGTAGGAATTTTATTTTTTTCTTCTATTTAATAAAGCCCAGCATGTTCTCTAAGACCACTCTCAAAGATCTACTTGTATGGTCCAACTTTCTGTACTTCTCCTGGAGGGTGAATTCTTCCTGAGTTTAAACTAATATAACCTCCGTTCTCCATTGCAGATTTTATCATGCTAACTTGTTAATTTCTTCCATGATGCTTTTTTTTTTTTTTTTTTTTTTTTTTTTTTTTTTTTTTTTTTTTTTTTTTTTTTTTTTTTTTTTTTTTTTTTTTTTTTTTTTTTTTTTTTTTTTTTTTTTTTTTTTTTTTTTTTTTTTTTTTTTTT
>PVLC010007185.1:14004-50188 GCA_004027655.1 Graphiurus murinus | reverse complement strand
TTTGAAACTGGGTCTTACTAAGTTGCGGAGTGCCTCACTAGGTAGCTGAGGCTGGCTGCGAACCCGGATCCTCCGGTCTCAGACTCCCAAATGCTGGGATTACAAATGTGTGCCACCACACCCAGCTCCATGATGCTTTTGAAAATACTTTGCTTGTCTCCTCGTTTGTTTGTTTGTTTTTGTAGTACTGGGGATTGAACCTGGAGGCATTCTACTTTTGAGTTATACCCATTATCCTCCCTGCCTTTTTAATTTTTTTTTTTGTTTTGATTTGTTTTGAAACAGTCTTCCTAGGTTTCTGGGACTCTACTTGCTGAAGCTGGCCAAGAACCTGTAATCCTCCTGTCTCGGCCTCCCAAGTAATAGGATTACAGGTGTGCATCACCATGCCTGACTTATTTAGAAATACCAGTATCAGAGATTTAAGGATATATATCCAGTGAGGTTTGTCATAATTGTGGTAGTAAATTTGATTTTATTTAAAAAAAATATCCTACACTTTCAGGAAACTCAAAAAAGCAATAATATTTTAAAAATAAGTTTCATCTTTTACTTCTCCCCATGTCAGTGACTGAAGAGTAATTATCTGTTACTTCTGTGACTACTGAATACCGAGAAAAGTTTATGAGTTAAATCTTCTTTGGTTGACTAGTGTTAAGGCAAAGGAAATTTCAACCTCTGTCCTCTGAAGACTTCATAAATCGAGCCTGCAGAAATAAACTGATGATAAGTAGGTTAGTAGGACAAAAAGTGTACATGTTTACCACATGCATGGTGTAGCACAGGAAAGTGAGGACCAATAGCTCAGTGACATGTAGAAGCCTGATTGCCATCTGTATAGTGTTGCAGGATGCAACAGCTTGTTCCCCAGAGACAAAGAAACATTGTGACCAGAGTTGGAATAGCAGGCTTTTTTACTCAGTTGTGAAGGCTTAGAAAAACAACTGCTTCAGGTCTGAGCATTGAGCATAGAGATTACAGGTTTTTTATACACTTGGTCACTTAATCTTGGAGTGGAGAAAGGGAAAGCATGAGATTTATTATACCTAGCATAAGCAAGATACCAAGGCAGAAAAGGTGTTAGCCCATAAATTATTTCCCCCTCTATTTGTCTTGTGTCTTATCTTGAAGATGGCCTAGGAAGACTGCCTTGTTTATATTAGGTATATTAGGTAGAACTGGTACTGGGTTGTATCTCTCAAGTGGTCTATGGATGCTGGTCTAGGGAAGTGGGACTGTTCAGTGTCTTTTCTCCAGACCTGTCTGCTTGTTATTATCTGATTGGGGGTAGTGGTGAAGAAGCCTTATCTTTTTATTTTAATTTTTAGGCTTCTAGCCAAAAGTAGCTCCAAAGATGCAGACAGATTCCTACCATATTAGGGGACAGGGAATGGAGGAGTAGATAATTTAGATGGTTTAGAAAATTTAAATGTTTTTTTTTTAAGGGAGATGATTGGACACCAAGAATAGACTATAACCTGAAATAAAGGTCATTTGGACTCTGGATGTAACTTCAACATTAGTCATCTTTCCTGTGCTAATCTTCTCTGTTTGATGAAATTATGGGAAGGGTGTTCAAAATGATCTTATTCATTAAAAACAACAACAACAAACAGAGATATTGAGAGAGAGAGAGAGAGAGAGAGAGAGAGAGAGAGAGAGAGAGAGAGAGAGAGAGAGAGCAGAACTTTCTTTTGTCAGATAAGGAAACTTAAGAGAAAGCTCCTCACTGAGCTTTGGGGAGATAATGGAGTTAGTAAGATACAAAAGGTTAGCAAGGCCTTGGTTCTAAAACTGCTTTTTTTAGTCCAAAGATCTCAGAATATAAGTATCATACTTCAGGGTATCATTTTCTGAGCCCAAACACTGGTTTCTATTAAGTGAGGAAATGGAGTTCAGTTCAAAGCATAGTGAAATTACTTGATCCTTTTGAACTGGTAAACTGAATAGTGTGTGAATAACTGGTGGCTTTAATACTTTTATTAGTGTATTGTAATCTCACATCATTATGTAGTTCAGAATGATAGAGAACTGGTGCCCTCTGATATAAGGAAGTTGCATATTTACAGATACCTATACCATTTTAGAGGAACAGATACCATTGAGATCCTTTTTGTATTAAGATTCTCAAATTTGATGTTTCTTAATTAACATACCATGAACTCAGAGACATTCTACCTCCAAGCAATACCACTAGCCCTATTTAATTTTTGTTTTGAAACAGGATCTCACTAGGTTATTGATGTTGATCTCTAACCTGTGACTGTCCTGTCTCAGCTTCCAAGTAGTGGGATTATAGGCATGAGACACCATGCCCAGGTCAGCCATTGCTTTTTAGAAATCCTTGACACTGAAAATAATATCAAGAATTAGTTGTGTACTGAAATAATACATTTGTTCTACATTTCAAAAACAGTTATCCATATCACAGACTATTTTTAGTTCATTGGAATTTTCATAACACTGTTGTAGCTATTCTGATATACTGTACATTGTAAAATAGTGAAATACAAGCATGTCTTCAAAGTAATATAATTTTCCTTAACATATTCAAAATCAGAATCATCTATATTTTCAAACTGAATTGGAGACCTTTATTCTGACATGAAAATCAGAACAAGACAAGACTACAATACTTTGAAATGCATTATAACTTTATTGCATTATCTATTTTAATTCTCTGGAGATATTTTCTTTTGATTTATTTATCTATAGTAAAGTTAAATACTGTTTTCATGTTTCTTAATAATTTGTATTTCCCCAAATTAGTTTGGCCCCAGATATTCCATCTATAGGATTTAAAATGAGTGCCAGGAGAAGAGAAATGGAAAATAATATGAAGTTTCAAACTATGATAAGTGGAGTAAATGGGAGGAATTGGAGGACAGGACATTATCCTAATCCCCTGACCATCCTTCCACCTTGGCTAGCTTACTTCCTATAGGTTAGATTCCTTCATTGCTCTCCTAAGAACTATTCTTTTAGGACTTGACTCTTTTTGCTCTAAGATGATATATATTTTTTTTGACCAAGAACTCAGTTCCTGTTAATTCTCTCTAGATTCACTTCAGTAATTAAATGGGTATTCTGCAGCAGGTTTTTTTTTTTTTTATTCCAGCATTTGATCATAGGATGTTGATGGAATGATAGTCATATCTCACTTTTTAATAAAATATCAGTGTAAAAACTAGTATTTCAACATTAATGGTAGCAAAGCCTACAAAATAGAGTACTGGATTTTATTCAGGAAGGAGGCAAAAATATAACCACACTGGTAACTGACTAAGGTAAGGCACTTCAAAAACAGCAGGTAGAAGAAAATCGCTTTGACCTTCATGTAGTTCCTTAAAAAGTTAAAGATGAAATTCCCCATGTGAAATAAATTATTCTTCTACTAGAAAAAAAAACATTCTTATGATCTAGGATGGAAACTTGAGACAAAGAGAATTCTGTGCAAATAAACCTTGTTAAACTAATACTTGTCTTCCTAGTCACATCTCTTCCTAATTACTTACCCTAGACCAAGTCCCTTTGCCTTTTCAAATTTTCAGTTTATTATTCATTGTCTAATTTACTATATAAGTAACTAAATTTAACTTTTTCTTTAAGGTCTTTATTATCTTATGAGGGTTCTTGTGTCACATAAAACTTGTATTAAGTAAGTTGCTATGATATTCTTCTATTAATCTCTTTTATTTTAATATAATTACTGGACACAGCCAAGACCCTAAAAGGGTAGAAGTGGTGTTTTATCATCCTTTACAATCATATATAATTACTACTTTATTTGTAGAAAATCTTTAAGTCCTATTTACTTCTTGACTCCAAATGACTTATTTTTCTCCCAATGATGATTATTCACTTAAAATTTTTAAAATGTTAAAATATTCAAAATAAATAAACTTTTATATTCATAAATCTTTTTATTTATTTATTTACATATTTTGGTGCTAGGAATTGAACCCAGGTGCTTTCTTCCTCTGAGGTACACTCCCAGCTCTATTTTATTATTTACTTTGAAATAGGGCTTAACTTAATTGCTGAGGGTCTCACTAACTTGCAGAGGCTGGACTCAAACTGCCAGATAATCCTATCTTAACCTGCCAAGTACTAGGATAATAAGCATAAGCCATTACACCCAGCTATATCCATGAATCTTAAAGACTCAGAGTTTTGTAAGAAACACTATTTGTGGTTGTTAGGAATATTCAAATCTCTACAAAGTGATTAATGATTATTAATTCTCTAGGTTCTCCTACAGTCTACTTGAAATATCTGTCAACCTTATACTAACAAGTTCACCAGTTTTTCAAGTACTAACGCGTTTCAAAAGAAAAAATGTATCGACTATGAAACATGTATACATCATCACTATAAATTAATATTAAATACTTTATGAAGAACTCATCATTTGCGTTTTGACTACTAAATACTTGCTCCTTGATAGCAAGATGCAAATCATAATAATGCCAATATATAAGGTATACATAGTAGTTACACAAATAATTTTCAATGAATAAAGCTTCTTTTCAAAATCAAATTACCTGAGGAATCTCTTCCCAAACTCATGTTTATTACTGCAAAAAAAGTTTTGTTATGAAGTACCTTAGTGGAGGATTATAAGGAAATATTGACATACTTTCATACTGTGACTGTACATGATTATACCTATTTGAAATACAATGGCTTTATGAAAATTGATTATAGAGAATTCACAAAATTGTCATTTTATAACCTAAAAATTTTTAGCAGAAAAAAGAAATTAGAATTAATGTCTGAGTTCCTGATATTTTAGCCTTAGATGTTTTCATCTTGCCATTGAACAATACTCTTCAAAATATTTGATAGCTGAATCAGAACTTCAAAGAGACTGTTGCAAAATAACATCTCTGTGCAGAATCCATTCTTTAAAGTCTGTTTTTAACATCCCCCAATGTTTAAAAAGCTTTCTTTTGGCTATTCATTCTGAGTGAAATTCTACAATGTTATTTCATTTACTCTTATGCAGTATAGTTTGATAAGGTTCTACTTTCAGTGCCTATTTGTACGTGATATTTTTATCTTTTTGTTTAATGAAGTATTTTTATATGCTATACTTTTCATTTTATTTTAATGGGCTAAAATGATCAAACTTCATTGTAATCTACTTTCAAAAAATATCCAAATTAGAATTTGCATTTACCAGTTCACTGTGTTAGTAATAATCAGACAAATGAAATGGTAAACACAAGGGAATGCATCTTTTATGGTTGGATAAACCCATAGATAGAAACAAACAAATGAAAAAGGCTCCTTCCCTTTTTTAATAAGCTTAAGAAAGCAGCTGTCTTACTATAAGCAGTATATTTTACTAACCATTTAAGAATTTATTTCATTGTCATGATTTTGTTACTTGAAAAATGTCTTTCACCAGCTTGCAAGTTACTTATTGTTCTTATTACAGGAGGGTTTTTATGGGGAAGTCAATGGACTGCAGTTGATTGTCATTTTATAAGGTAAGTATGCTACAGCTCATGCATACCTCACTTTTTCTGTAGTGCTTAAATATTGTCAAAATAAAGCTAGTTTAGAGAACTGATGAGTTGATAAAACCCTCTGGATGTATACACAGTAAAAAAAAGAGAAAAGAAAAAGAGAGAGAATGTGAAATTTAGGAATATGGCTTTCATCGTAGTCAAATTAAATGGAAAGATCTAATTGCATGATGTAAAGAGAGTAGGATCCTTATTCAGCAGGAAGGTAATCAAATAAAATGCAGTTATGCTACAAAAACATAATAATACTGACAGTTTTACTCAAAAGAATTTTGTAAAACTCTTCTTCAATTGTAGATATTCTATGGACACTAACTGATAGGTTATGAGCTCAACCAATTGGGTATTTGTCTCAGGAAAAGTTGATTAGATAGACATTAGGGTATGTTTCAATGAATAGGTGAATCACAGAGTCAGAGAGGACTTATAGTTTATAACATTTAGCTACATTATGAAGAATAGTCAAGGGGTTTATTTGGATGATTAGACAGGAAAATATAAGAAACACTAATCATGGCAATGTATGTGAAAGTTTACTTAAAATATGAAATAATCATGGCATTTTGGAGAGCTATTGACAAGAACAAAGAATGGTTTAAGGAAGGAGCAATTTAAATGTGAATAACAAGACAAGATATTTTAAGAACTTAAGTCCTTAAATATGTCTAAGTAATACAATAGGAAATTATCTTGGGTAAAAGAACAGAATAGCAGACCAACTCAAAACTTAGTGACTTAAAACAAGAGCCATTTTGTTTGTTCACACTTCCATGATCTTGTAATTTATGTTTGGCCCAGCATTTGTTTTTTCTCTTTTTATTCATTCTTTTAGTGTTGTCTGGAATCACTCACTCGGCTGTCGTCAAGTATCTACTGGTAGAGCTAAATGCCTAAACTGTGTCTGTTTCTGCTCCTGTGTTCTCAACTGCTCCAGGAATTACCTGAGATTCTTACAAGTTAGGAGGGCATGGAGCTTTCGCACACCAGTATGAAAGTCTAGGCAGGCAGGTGTTGCCCAGTCACCATCTCCAGGAATAGAGAATATTTCTTCATATCGATCAAATTCTGTTCCTCTGTGGTTCCCTAATTCATGTTTTTCTTGATTCTTAGCAAATGATCTAGGTCTTTGCTATGTTCACAAAGATATCTTTTCATTAGTTAGAGAAATGGACTGTGTTTATTTAAAGCTAGCTTTGGCAGCTAGCTTTGTTTGCAGCTTTAGAACCCAAAGAATTATTTTCATTTTCAACTGTCTTGGTACCTGTTAGTACAATTTATAATGCCCTTAAAAACATTAAGGGCTTCCTCTGTCTCAGGTCAAAGGTATTCATTCCATTAGTCAAAAGTCAGATCAAGAATTCTTTTAGAGTCAAACTTCTCTTGTTTTTCGAGGGGGAGTGGAAGTGTTTGGGTGTTGTGGAACAACATTCACAATGTTTTCAAAAATATTTTCTCATAAGTGAGAATGTCTACTTAGCACTAATAGAATTTTTCTAAAGTCTTGATAAAACTTTGCACAATCATTCGCAGCTTCTGCTCATTATGGAGAAACCAATTTTTAGTTTAAAATTTTCTTACAGTCTCTATGTAGAAATAAGAAAAATTTTATTTTCCAAATATCAGAGCTCTCATTTCATTTTATGCATTATGTATATATATTATTTATTTGTGTATTTATTTATTTATTTATTGGAGTTGAACCCAGGGACATTCTGCCTTTGAGCTATATCCCCAGCAATGTTTATTTTTTGTTTCGAAACAGGGCCTCTCTAAGTTGCTGAGGCTGGCTTTGAACCTATGATCCTCCTAACTCAGCCTCTCAAGTACTAGGATTGCAGACATGCACCACCAATAGGATCCTTTTTATTTTTATTATTTATTATTTATTTATTTTTTTTTTTTGCGGTATTGGGGATTGAACTCAGGGGTATTCTACTTCCGAGCTACACCCCTAGCCCTATTTTTTATTCTTTATTTTGAAACCGAGTCTCACTAAGTTGCGGAGTGTCTCATTAGGTAGCTGAGGCCTGAACCGGGATCCTCCGGTGTCAGCCTCTCGAATGCTGGGATTACAAGCATGCGCCACCACGCCCGGCTTCCTTTTTATTTTTCAAATTACTCTATTTGTGCATTTCAATTATGCATCATAGTGAGGTTCAATGTGTTAAAAAAAAAAACATATATGTACACAGCGCAGTGCATTTCCCTTCATATTCCATTAGGCTCCCTTCTCAAAAGAAGAAATACAACTGGGATACATACATATACATACATATATATATATAGAATGTCTCATATATACATACATACACACACACATATCAGTTCATCATCACTAGCAATCAGGGAAATACAAATCAAAACTATGCTGAGATTTCACCTAACTCAGCTAGACTGGCAATCATCAAGAATATACCCAGCAGAAAATGCTGGTGAGGATATGGGTAAATAAAAACTTTCCTACACTGTTGGTAGAATTGTAAATCAGAACAGCCACTATGGATATATCAGTTTGGAGGTTCCTCAGGATACTAGGGATGGAACTGCCATGTGATATACTTTCTATTCTACTGAAGTACTGTAAACATTCCTTTTTCAGTTCATCGTTCACTTATAGTACCTTCTGGTAAGTAGAAGCACCCATGGTCCATTCCACTTTCTTCTTATACAGTCCCTCCGTTGGGATCTATCTGCTTAATTACCACAGATGACAGTTTTGCCAGCTGTTGGTACATACTACAAATATTCTATTTTCTGGACTTTAAGTCCCTTTGCCAACCCTCATCAACAAATTGAAAAGCACACCAGGCTTGGCCAACAGCACTCATTCACCATCAATCCAAAAGCCTCAAAAATTTTGATATTCGTTATGATAACATCCACTTCTGAATACCACTTTCTGTATCACATATATTTCTGGTTTAAAAATCACACCAATCATAGTGATTTAGGAGAATAACTCTTTTATTTGCTCACAATTGTAGGGAATAGAAATTTGTTCTGTGCTAACCTAGGTGGTTCTTATTGGAGATGATTCATGTAGTTGCAATGAGATGCTGGCTCAAAAGCAGACTGACTCATTTAGAAGGTCATGGATATGTCAGTTTATCTCTGCGCTTCATGTGATTTCAGACTCTAGCAGTCTAGTCTGAACTTCTTCCTGTAATAGCATTGTGGTCTAAGACAGCAAATTCAGAAGATGCAAGGCTTCTAAATTTAGAAACTGTAGAATAGAACTTCTGTCACACCCTTTTAATCAAAGTAATCCATGACGTCAGCCCAGAGTCAAGCAGTGGGGAAATAGAGCATTAATTAGAGCAATGGTAAAATTCCCATTTCAAAGGGCTACATAAGAGATGAGGAGAGTTGTTGCAAATTTTTTCCAGTAATTTAAAAGAAAGAAATAATTCTTTCTTTTAAAAGGAGCTTTGGTAAGACATACAAATTTGGAAGAAAAGCAGCTAGAGACATGAATGCCAATGAGAAATAAATTCAGTAGTTCACATAAAATATATACAGATACTTAACAAAGGTAGTAAGAATTTCAAAGAGAATGACAGCTCAGACCTCAGACATTAAAAAAAAATAACTTACTCATTGATGTGATCATGGAAGAATATGAGAGATTTTAAGAACTGGAAATGTTTGGATGATGATCCCAATAAAGGAAACTTAAATTTATGGAGAAATAAAGTTTTAAGGGATGTTTTTAAAATTTATTAAGGACATGAGGATTTTGAGATGTTCATACAATTCACCCAACATTAACTGCACACTGGATAGTTACTTATTTTTAGTACTTTTCAGAGCATATAGATAAATAAGAGAAGAATCTGTCATGTACACTTTCAGAGTCTACAAGGGACATAGATATGTAACTGAATAAACATGAATGCATTGTTACAGAGTAACAGGAATAAATGAGTACCAAATTAGCAAAAATATATTACATATTTGGGGAATTGTAAGTAGCTAATCATATGCAGAATATAAATTTTATTGATACCAGTGATGCATCTGAATGTGAAAAAGTTACACATCTTATGTTTAGAAGAACATTTTATCCAATTCAAAATTGTTAAGAATTTATTAATAAAAAGAGATCCATAAAAATTAAGTGTGTGTATATAAGTATGATATATAATTATGCATATATGCATATATATATATAATTTGTATACATTACATAAGCTTGAGGGTTGGTTAACATATATATATATTAGGAAGACAAAATGTAAATTCTGTAATTTATGCAGCAATAAATTAGGAATTGTGTTAAATACTATGCATGTGATTCTGTTATGCCTTACATGATCTGATACTTTTTAAGCATCACCATTGTTTTTCAAGATGATAAAGCAGAGAATAAACAAGATGAGGCTGGCTTATCTAGTTTAGATAGCATCAGAGATAAAAATAGAATCTAGATTTGTTCAACTAAATACCAATTAATCCAGTTTGCTCTGTGTCCTGACTCATAACCATGACTACTCTGTTAATTTTATAAAATAAAATAATGCCACAATATGTTTGAATGTTTGAAACAATAGTTTCTATGTTATATATTCACTAAGCATTAGGTGTAAAAAAGGTAAAGAGAAAAATAGTCTATTGAAATATATATTATTACATGTATAGATTAATACCAAGTTTGAGCCCCATATGATATATGGGCATATATACTACAAATAAATCTTGGATGACTTTCAAATTAGTATGCTGTATACATATATAATAAATTGTCTGTAAGGAGACCTCTCCTTGCCAGAACAGTTCTTAGTTTAGCACTTAACTTCATGAATGTAAGCTTTGAACGATGTCTGGTTAGTTGAACAAATAAATTCATTGAAACTTTTCACTATACAGAAAAAAAAATTTAGAAGAAATCCAGACATCCAGATAAATCAGAACAATTAATTAATAAACAAACAAATAAATAAATAAATATAGAAATAAATATCAGAATTACTGAGGTTGAAGTAAATTTTCTATGTGCTAGGTTTTCACCACAAAAAGAAGAATTTTTGAGATGAGACAAGATCAGATGTTAAGTTCAGACATTAAAGGTGTTAAAAGATTAGCAGGGTTCTAACTGAGCTCAGAAAGTCAATTACTTTAAGTTTACCTTTAATTGTAGTTATTTCTAATATTCCTATGTTATAAAGTGTGATTATGTTCCATGAGGATGATTGATAACATTATCTGTCTTTATTAACTTCATAATTAAAAAAAGACACTGCATCACTGGCTCTGATCTACCTAAACAAACCAACCCATTATGTCTCTCTAACTCCTACAGGTCTAGCACTCTTAACTTGAAAAAATAGATCATCATAGCCAGGCATGGTGGCCCATGCTGGTAATCCTAGTATTTGGCAGGCAGAGAACAAGAGGGTTGCAGGTTTGATACCAGCCTTAGCAACTTAGTGAGACTTTAAGCAGCCTAGCAGGGCCCTGTTTAAAAAAATAAAAAAATAAAATAGGGCTGGGGGTGTAACTCAACGGTAGAGCACTTCTGTGTTCAATCCTCAGTAACCAAAAAAAGAAAAAAAAAAGGAAAAAAAACTTTATCACTCTTAAATTCCAGGGGAGTACAGGAATAGGTAGAGTATGCCAAGCATAGTTACTTTAAGTGTATCATGACAGTGTATAGGAACATACCCTAGTAGACAAGCACTATTAAAAAACAGAATAAATAACAAGAAATAACCTACTATGTTAAAGAAAGGAGTAAAAATTAATTATTGATTATTACAAAGAAATATTTCCATTTTTATTTCCTCACAACAAATCCCCACAAATGTATAGGCTTCAAACAACAGGAATGCCTTATCGTGCTGCTGTGTAGTGATTGGCTGCTCTATAGCATCATCAGATTGGCTCAGCTGACTGCTCTGCTCTGGGCTTCATCGGAACATCAGTCAGCTGGTTGCTTGCCAGAAAGTTCTGAGAAGAATCAGCTGGCAAGCTGATTGAGGTTGTTGGCAGGGTCCTACCTTTCATTCGTAATGCTGAGGTCCCAGTTTCCTGGATAGCGGTCAGCTGGGGCCTGCCTATTGCCTCCTGGAAGCGTGTGTCTGGTCCTTGCACACTGGGCTCTACCTCTCAGAGCCAGCAATGGCTTTTTGAATTCTGCTCACACTTGGAATCTCTCTGACTCACCTTTCAACTGCATCTCTCTGATTCTAGCCCGAGAATGTTCTCTATTCTTAAGGGTTTCTGTGATTAACCTGTGTCTCCTAAAAAAAATCCAGATGGACTAACTTCAAGAGACTATTAATGCAAAGTCCCTTTTTCCATGTAAATTTTTGTGTTCACAAATTCCAGGAGTTATGACATGGGCAGTCTTGGAGGATGAATGTATAATTTGACCTACTGGAAAGAATAATTCCTCCAATATTATCATTGGCGAAAACACTATTATTATTATTATTATTATTATTATTATTTAGTAGTAGTAGTAGTAATAGTAGCAGTAGTAGTAGTATCATTAATGGTAATGGGAATTAAACCCAGGAACATTTTACCTCTGAGTTATAACCCCAGCCCCATTTCATTTTTTTATTTTTGAGACAGGGTCTAGCTATGGTGCTGAGGACTTCACTAAATTGCTGAGGCTGACCTGGAGACTGAGATCCTCCTGTCATAGCCCCCTAAGTACTGGGATAATAAGTGTGTACCAACATGCCTGGATAAAATAAAATCACAAAAACAAAAACAAAACACAAAACCTTAAATAGAGGGCTCACTAAAATCCTGGTTACCCAACACATAAGCCAACAAGCCTTTGGAATCTTAATTTAAATTCCATAAGCAGAGTTTCTTCGTCCGTAACATAAAGACAATAATACTGAATTCATGAGATTACTATAACAAATGAGTGTCAAAATTTAGGTTAACTCCAAAAATGAGATGAACAGAAAATGATACTTGAAAGATTTTTAGAAACTTCTTCATGTACACAGACAGTAAAGGCCATGAAAAGTGAAGTCAAGTATTTTCAACTATAATCTACATAAATATGCTTGATCATAAATAAATAACCAATACAATTTGATAAGAAAAAACACTGAAGCCATGAATAGATAAATGGGAAAGTGTTATAGGCAGATAATTTTTCCTACACCAGAATCTAATGACCAATATAAATACATAAAAATGCTCAATCTCATAAAAGTAATTAAATAAATGCAAATTAAGAGAAAATCCAATTTGTTAAGCTAATGAAGGCAAATTAGAAAGTTGATTTGAAGACTCACAGATATATTAGAGAAACATATTTATTATTGTCACTTATCTGATGAAATGGACATATCCAGACAAATGTGTGTGATAAATTTGTAACAATCTTATTCTCAAAATGAATTTGACAACCTTTTAATAAAAGAACCTACAAATATTTGTATCCTTTAGCATATTAAGTGTACTTTTAAGAATCTTAATGAAATAACCAAACTCTAGCAAAGCTTTCTCTGTAAATTTATTAATCACAGTGCTATGTATTATAATAATAGTTAATATACTTTGAGGGGTTAATGTGGGCAAGTATGTATTATAAGCTTTCCTGCTTGTGGTAAAGACAAGTGTTGCTTATCAAATGTTCCATAACTTCCCTTGTTATCTAGTCTTCAAATTATTTAAATTAGGTTCATATGACTGTTTCTAGTAAATAGAGAAAAGAACTGATGTGTGCTGCCTCTGAACTGGGCAGTAATGACCAGTATACCTTGGCCATTCTTTCTTCCTCTGCTGAAAGGACCTTGGAAGCAGTGTGCAGACATGGCTTGTGATGACCTACATGCATTATAAAGTAAAGAGAGCCTGGTTTCCTGAGGTAACAACAGACAGAAGACATTCCTATTGATGCATGTCAGATTTGATGTGACTGAGAAATAAGTGTTTCTTTTGCCAAGCCACTGTGATTTGCATATGTATGTTTTTCTAATGTAACCTTGCCAGAATGATATAATACATTGACTCAGGGTGATCAATTAAAAAACTCTTAAGAGAAGCACTTTTTTATCATGCTACACTTGAGAAACTTAAGATATAGTGTGCTTAAGAAAAAAATGGCGAAATTCATCCAATGATAGGGAAAGCACATTCAAGGAATTGGCTTCCAACTCCATGTTCTTAACTATTATAGAAAAGACTAGTAAGAGCAATTCTTGTTTAATAGATAGGGGAAACAACATATAATCAATGTCTATTTCATTTGCTAGAATCTTATTTCAATTACATTGCAGTATCTCTAGTTTGCTTTTGATAAATTTTTGGAAAGAAAAAAGCTAATCTAGTAAAAATTAGATTTTATCTAATTTAATTGAAAAGACATATCTATACTATAAAAAACTTTATAAAATATGGTTAAAAGTGTTTTAGATCTAGTAAAATGGCACTGCAATAGAAACTGAAATTTTCCTGCTACAAATATCTAGAAAAGAAGGACAATTTAAAATAAACATCATTTTAAATGCATAACTAAACTTACAAGAAAAGAAAATTACCAACTCTAAGAAATGAAAAGGGAATTGCTAATCAATAAAGTTTAAGCATAAGCAGATGCTGTCACTGCCATCTAGGTGAAATTAGTCATTAAGGGTTTTGGAAGTTAATTCCACACAAGGAAGAACGATGAAGACATGGGTCTGTAAAACAAGAAATATGAGTATATCTCAGAGAATATTCCAAAGCCAGCAATCTTAAAGGAGTAATCTCACTGGACCATTAAAAGCATCTCTTTTGAGATGGACAAAAAAAGTTTCTGTAAATATTTGAAAGTTAATATGCACTTCACATAGAATTTGGGTATAAATTTGAACCATATTTGTGTACTGAAAAATACCATGTTGCAAAAGTTATACAACTTAAAATGGGATAAAATTCCTGTGGCAACAAAAATACAAAGGCATAAGTAGCTTTGGAGCATGCTCTCATAAAACAATACAGGAGAGAGCCTTGCAGGGGAAGTTTCATAAAAACTGCAGATTATGCAAATTTCAGGCCACACATTAGAAAATGCAAATAACATGCAGAAATGAACATCCATGAGCAGGAATCAGCAGACAAAATAAGTTTCAGGATTAGATCAACAAGAACTTAAGATAGAAGAATGCTTTACATTTTTATAGTTTAAGAAAGATACTTTGAAAATTGCGTAAGTAGAATAAACTAGATATTGAAATAGAAAGAAATACCAAAAAAGCTAAACATATTAAACATATCTAAGGAGATAATTAGCAATTTGTAAATAGAGGGAACAAAATAAATTAGAATACAGAATAATGATTGAGATATAGAAGAGAAGACAATGGTTCAATACATATCTTATGGGATTTCCAGGAATAAGGACCAAAGAGTTGGAAAAATAGCGTAAAATAATGACTGGTTGTTGTCTGGTGTGATAAAATAAATGATTTCTCATATTTAAACAGCTCAGTGTATCCTTGGCAAGAAAAAGAAAACACATGAACATCCTAAATAAAATATTAACAATTTTTTTAAAATATTGAAGAAAAATAATGATAGCCTTCCTAATCCATTAAGTCCTAAGTTTTCAATTCTATATAGAATGTTGGCTCATAACAGGTTGAGGGAAGCTGAGATGAATTTAGGGTAAAATATCTCAGTGTTGAATTCTACAAAGCCACCTAAGCTAAAATTCAAGTGAAAGACTTGAAAATGGAGACGGAAGAGAATTTGCCTTCAATAATAATCTCATCAGGGAACTACTAATTCAAATATTCTTCAGAAACAGGGAAAATGAACCCCGAACAGAAGGAGTAAACTCAACGGGCAATTTTAAGAAAATCTTAACATTTCAGGGCTCATCTAATAGCAATGATTATATAAATACTACCTCCATATTAATAATGACTCTCATTTAGGGATGTATAAAAATAAGGAAACAAGGAAATTATTAATAAAATATTATAAACTCCAGGCATAGTGGCACATTCTTGTAATCCTAGTACTTGGGAGGCTGAGAGGGGAGGATCTGGGTTCACAGTCAGTCTCAGCTACTTAGTGAGACCCTGTTTCAAAATAAAAACTAAAAAATAGGGCTGGGGGGGTAGCTTGGAGGTAGAATGTCCCTGGGTTCCATCCCCAGTACTACAAAAATAAAGTAAATAAATTCATAAAATGTTATAAAAATGACCTACAAGAAATAAGAACAAGACTATGAATGTTCGAGTTTTCAAAAGACTTTTCAGTGTTTTAAGGAGGATAGAAATATTATCAGCAATGGATTTCATTATTAACTCATTTAGGTGCAGGGTACTGAATGGGACAATGAAGTTTAAAGCCTGTGCTTCAAGCATTTGTCACAGAAAACAGAAATTTTTCTTGTGGCTAAAATTAGTCATGCAAAAAAGTTTGCCACCTGATTGACTCCCAGCTTCCCCACCTGACTGTGTTGAGTGAGACAAGTACAAGTAAGATTCTCCTCCATTTCCTCTCTCTCACACAACTCAGAATGCATTCATAGGGAGGATTCTGAGGCAACAGTGGACAAGCAAAACATCAAAGAGGATAATGCAGCTGTATCAAAGGGAAGGGTCCTGTGGCATCCTCAGAAAACCCTCCCATGACAGAGGGCATTCCTAGGTACCACACACACCTCTGCCTAAACAGAGCTTTCTTAGGTCTCTACCTCTCAAGCCTCTTTTGTGTGCCCTGATCTGAAGGAATCAGAAGATGGAAGAGAAGGAGATGGTTGAGAAACAGTTACTGAGTATAAGAAACTCCTCTTTTATTGCAAGTTCCTGACACAGGTGAGTGGTGCATGACTGGGTGTGATGTGAGATCAAGCTTTTAATTCAGATTGGCTATATTTAACTCTTAGAATTAAATAGTAAACCTCCAAGATGTCTAACTAAACTTTATGAGACAATTGTGGGTTCTTTCCAAGATGATATCTAAGTTGAAGAAATGACTTGTTGTACAGCAGGATTTAAGGTACACTTTCATGTGTACAAGGTGACATACCCAGGGACCTGGATTACTCATGTTTAATACTTTCAGAATTAAACTGTGTGAAGATTAAAGATAACCCTTAATGTTATAAATTTAAAAGGTAATATTTAGCAAGTTAAGCAAGTTGCAAAAGGATATATACAGATTATCATTAATATAAAGATTTAAACTCCCAGTGTGTGTGTGTGTGTGTGTGTGTGTGTTACCTTAAGTTATTCTTGGGAATGTTGAAAAATATGTTACTATGTCTAATATAACTCAGCTCTAAAAATTTAACTATATTGAATTTTTTCAGTACTTTAACTGATGTAATGAAGGATGTTAAAATTAATAGAAAAAAGTAATTTTAATTTATGTATTTTCACAGTATAAAGTCTTTTGAAATTATTTGTAGTGATTTAAGTATAGTTCTGTCTAATGATTTTAGAAAATTTAATTCTGCCTACAACATGAGATGGGCTTTACAGTCTAATGCATTTTTAATAACAGAGAAGTGCATCCATCTATGGCCTATTCCTTTATGCATAAAAGAAGATGGCAACTATTATATGCCATTAATTTAAGTATTTATTAATGGAGTGAATAAAAATTCCCTAAAGCATTACTTATTTACCCTTAATATTGTTAAAAATCAATTTCATATATATTTAGGAACTTTCTATAAAAATGAGCTTGTAGATAATAAAACCCATTCATACAGATTATATAAGATCCCTCAAAACATTTTAAATGATTGTTTAGATAAATTATCAAGCTTGATACCTAAGTTGAATATATTCGGAAGTTTAAATTGTCAAAGATTTGTAGAATATAATTTATTTTTATTCCATATCATTGAGACTGTATTCTAGTCTTACAATTTTAAAATGAGCTTACATAATTGAGATAACAGATTGGTGTCCTTGCTATATTAATATTGACATAGAATAATAAGTATTTAATATCTGAAGAATATGAAAATTTAATCTACTTATTTTATATACAGTTGAATTAATTTAAGAAGAAAAGTTGATAAAATTGTCACAGATAAGGAACAAGTGTTTGTTTCATAAATGTCAGTTGTTAACTCTTGCATTGATGAAGTATCTCTCTATGAAATGAAGATTCTGAAAACTTGCACTGAGAATACAGTTTTATTATAGGGTTGCATTACAGGCTTCGCGAAAGTCCAGCTTCCCTGAAAATTATAAAACCTGAAATTCTGAAGTTTATAAATCTCGGAATTCACAATATGTCACCTCTTAGTTCAAAAGAAACACACACACACACACACACACACACACACACACACACACACATATGAGCTAAGGAGTAAAGCTCAATACAGTACTTAACTTTATATAGCTCTTTAAAATGCAAGATTTTTATGACCTAAAGTGCAAGCTAGTAAAAAAAAAAATCATAAATTATTTTTTCTTTACCATGGACTTAGAGCTTTAAATAACAGATGAAAGTGGCCATAAAATGTTCTATTGGTTTCCTTCTTTCTAACAAACTAAAGGAAAAAAGAATGTTGGTCATAACATATGAATCCAACTGTGGACTTCACTAAGCAGATTGGGGATGGAACAGAATATAAGTAAATTAAGAATATATTTAGGAAAGCAATAAGTTCTTTGAAATAAATCTAGAAAATAATTTTATTTTCTTATTTTTACTAAAAGTATAAATTTGATTAATATTTTCACTGAATTGATAGATTGTATCAATTAAAAGGTATTATGGATGATCCTACCTGTGGGTTATAAATGCTTTTATAAGGATATATGAAAATGTATAACTTTTCCTATATGAAATTAATCATAACCAATGCGAATTATTTTACCTTTATGGATAAAATGTTTTCTATAATTGGTCCAATAAATTATTTCAACATTAATTCTAGTCACACAATTTGAACCTGTATTAAATTTGAGAAATATACTCTCTTCTTTTCTGTCTCCTTCAGGCTTTTGTTCTGCTATCATTGCCTCTGGTCTAATGCTTTTTTCCTCAAACAAACAAACAAACAAATAAAAAGGTGTTAAATGACTGGTTTAGAGAAAATAATCCATCTTATACATCCTTGAATCTAAATGTCTTAGCATAAAATTTACCATATTATTGACTCCTGAATTTAAACTCTAACAAGACCTTTCTACCCTTTTATCAGTTGAATTTAAATTCTGCTTCATCTGCTCCTCATTAAACCTCAACTAGAACTCAAATGTACAACTGAGAAATGATTACTCATGGTGAAATGACAATGAACTCTGAGGTATGTTAATGCAGCATTAGTGTTGTCATGAAACATCACTGTGGCAATATCGAAATGATAAAAATGGTCAACATAAAACAATTTCATATCTGTACATAGTATTATTTGAATGATTATTTAAACCATTCATGTCTCCTTCTACTACCTTCCAATAATCCTGTAATTTTCCTTGCAGAAGTCTTTTACTTCCTTGGTTAGATTAATAAATAAGTATTTTATTATTTTTGAGGATTTGGGGAGTGAAATTTATTCTGCATTTATTTTTTCAGTGGATTTGTGGATAGTGTATAGAAAGTCTATTGATTTTTGTAAGTTGATTTTGTATTTGACTACTGAGTCTGTTTATACCTCTAGAATTATTCTGGTTGAATGTTTTGGATCTCCTAAATATAGCATCATGTCATCTGCAAACAGATAGTTTCACTTCTTTCCTTTCTTGTGTCCCTTTAACTTCCTTCTCCTGTCTAAATATTTAAGGATGTATTCATGTCTCCCTCCATGAAGAGAATCCTATAAGTTTTCCATCACCACAAAGCTTTGCCTCAAAGGCAGCAAGATGGCAACTGAGAGAAACAACTCATTTCAAACACTGTAAAACTCCAATCAGAACTGTCATAAAAGCGGCTTCCTAATGGAAGAAAAAAAAGCAGTGAAATAGTGAACAAAGTAACAAAAATTGAAATGTAGCTGAACAAAACCCAGAAAGCAGACCAGGGAGAGCAAAGGTACTAGCGTGCACCTCAGTGGTCTACTACCCTGAAACAACTAACAACCTCCTGCAAACCCAGCAACCAGATGTGGAGTAAGCAACTATGGAGCTTCAGGCAGTATACTCCCACATGATCAAGAGAGCCCGGAACACTAGGGACATCCAGCTTGAACCTGTGGCAGAGACACCCTAACTCACCTCTCCCTTCAGAGCCAGAGCAGCACTCAATTGTAAGTTAACTGTGCTGCCTGGCTGCAGGTGCTCCTGTGGCATATGATAGACTTGGTGGCCCAGTCTTGTAGTGGATGGACAGGAGCAGAAGCACAGAAGGGACCCAGAGCACACAGGACATAGAGACATTACAGGCCCCCTGAAGAATGCCCCATATTTAGACTGCACTCCTGCCACCTGCAAATGCAGATGGAGAGACACAGACACAGGACCTGTGGAAACCTCAGAGCCTCAGGCTTACACTGGGTTCATATCTAGTGATTCTCGCAGCCTACATAGACAGAAAGCAGCACAGGGACAGGCCTGGTGGAGAGCTCAGAGATACAAGCTTGCAGCAGAAGAGGCACCAGCAGAACTTGGTGCTTGAACTGACAGAGAGAGATATCATGTCAGTATCCTAACCTCTGCAGGCAAAACAGTGTCCTATCGTGGTGAGGTCCTTTTTTGGACTGAACAAATTAGTATGCCTGAAACATGCTTGAAAATCTACTATTGTGAGTAGACATTTAAAAGCTGAAAATATCCATGTAGATCCAAGAGGACTGCAGAGGCCAAATCTGCTCTGTACTTATATACTTGTAGGATTGTGTTTTTTTTTTCTTATTCAGTTTTTGTTTTATATTGCTCTGTTTATTTGTTTGTTTTTTTGTATGGTTGGTTGTATTGTTATTTTTTGCTCTTTGCTCTGCTCTGTTCTTCATCCTTTCTACAAGCTTCCCCTCCCTCTTTCTAATCTATATTCTTCTCTTCAGTACTTGTTTTTTCTTTTCTTTTTTCATTTTTTCTCTGTCTTCTATCAAGACCATTTTATCACTACACCTAAGTATTCTACATTGACTACTAGACTCTCCCCACATATCCACTAACTAACCTCTACCATATATCACCTTAAAACATTCAAACGCTTATTCCACTGGATCATATCTTCTACATTACCCTATTTTGCACCCATCACTTGTCAAGGACCAGCCCTTGTAAGCAGCAGGATTGGGGGTCCTTCAACAGGTGTGGATTGAGATGAGGTCAAGAGAATACAGTCACACTGCATGCAGTGTAGAAGTGTATCTGTTTATTGCTTGTTAGTAGCTGTTTTTTATACTATCTTTTTTGCAGTGAGGCATATAGAACAGGAATTTTTAGTCTTATTTTTCTAAAGGTTGAGTAGGTACATCTTTAACAAGAAAAGCCATTTCCCATGACATTTAATGGGGTTAAGAAAACAGTAAAGGTTACAAAATACTATATATATATATATTATTTTAGTACAAAGCAGTGTTAAAGGTTAACAAGGAATAGTCTCTATTTATTAGTTTAAATCTTTACTATTTGTTTAGCTCCTTTAAGCAACATTCTTATCTTCTTTTCAGGCTGCTAGAGAGTTAATGATCTGGTGAAATTCCAGGGAGACAAGGTGGAGGTGGGCAAAGACTATCTGTCTTAAAGCCTTCTTTACACATAGATATAATAGTGGATCTAAATCTCTTCGGCTTATTTATTTTGTTTCTATACCTGTGTTCTGAGAGGGAACATAAGGCTATTTAGTAACTAAGCTTGCAAAGCCTGTTTCCTGACTAATGTTTGTATGTGGTTAATGAATTTTTTATGGATTGTCTCGAGGCACTGCTTTTTCAGCTAATATTGAGAAATCATAATCTATCCATCCACCTTCTGTTTCTAAGAAATTTTCCTTTATATATAATGTAAAATAAAAACCCAAAGCACCCAAAATTTCCAGAACATAACATAATGCAAAGTGAGATATGCCACACATTCCTTCTTTTGGAATTGTCTGCCTTGCAGGACTCCAGCTGACCAAGCCTTGCTCAAGACCCAGCTATTAAGGAGCTGTGGCAATCACTGTGGCTTCTCCCCCTTCACTCAACTTTCATCATTGAACACAACACAACCTGTCCTTGTATATACCAGCAGTCACCACTAAATCCATACTGCTGAAATTGGAACACAGAGGTGAACCACCAGAAAGGACTGCCAGTCACCAAGGAAAAACTCACTTCAGCTGATAGAAGAAATAGCTCAACACATCCCATATCAAGGCTTAAAAACTCAAAGAGCACAAGTTTTCTACACACACTTCTGAGGTGAATCCCCATAACAGAAACAACAAACAGATCCTGAATATCAGCATCTGAAACTCACCAATGCCACCATTGCAGCTGGCAGTAGCACTAGAGTAATCACAACTCAGGGCAAGATACTATTCTCACAGAGAGAAAATAGAAATAAGAAACCCAGAAATCAAGAGAAAGCTAGCAAAAGCAGCAGAGATATAAACTTAGGTAGAGGGAAATCATGGGAAAGAAAAATACCAAAGAAACAATGACTTCGCAATACCACAATAACAGAACTCACCAACTCAGAATTGCAGAGATTATCAGAAGAACAATTCAGATCTTTATTAGTAGAAATGATACAAGATTTCCAAAAAGAATTCAGAGAGAGCTGGAAAGAAATAAAGGGACAAATAAACAAATAATCTGACAACCTGAATCAGAATCAGAGAGAGGCCTTGAAGGAAGTGAATGACATGAAAGATGCAATGACTGAAGTGAAAGCAAACTACAAACAGTAGATTAGACCACATGGAAAATAGAATATACTCTTAGAAGATGACCAATTCAAAAATGAATGCCTAGTACATATTTTAGAAAAAATAATGACAGCAGAAATTGGACAATGATGAGATCTAGGCCAATTTTAAAAGAGCTAACCTATGAATAATAGGCATAGAAGAGGGAATAGAAGTTGAAAGTCATCGAATCAACCATCTTTTCAAAGAAATAATATGAAAAATTTGTCCAAACATAGAAAGAGAAGTTGACACACAGGTACAAGAAACATATAGAACCTCCTTTAGAAAACATCAATGAAAAGGTTAACCACACCACATAATAATCAAATTGATTACTGTGAAGGCCAAGAAGAGAATCATAAAGGCAACAAAAGTAAAAGATCAAGTGACATTTAGAGGCAAACCAATTAGAATCATTCAAGATCTCCCAAACCAAGTCATGAAAGCCAGGTGGGCCTGGAGAAGCATATTACAAACTCTGTAAGAAAATAACTTGCAGCCAAGATTCTCCTACCCAGAAAAACTATCTCTCAAAATTGATAGGGAAATAAAATCCTTCCATGACAAACAGAAGCTGAAATAATTTATGTCTTCCACCCAAGACTAGAGAAAATACTCAAGAGATTAACTACAAAGAACTAACAAATAAACATCAGAAGCAGAGAAACAATAATTTTCAGGAAGCAAACAACTCAGCAAAAAGGAACAAACACTACCTCAAAGAGAAGTTAAAACTCAAAGTTCTAGGATTTAAAATAATCTCTCAATAATCACACTGAATATAAGTGGCCACAACTACCCAATAAAAAGACACAAGGTGGCAAAATGGATTAAAAACAAATTCAATTTATATGCTGCCTGCAAGAAACACAGTTTACAAGCAATGATTTCCACAAACTATAGGTGAAGGACTGGAGCAATGTAATCCATACCAATGGATTACAAAGACAAGCAGGAGTAGCAACTATGATATCAGACAAATTAGACTCCAAGCCTAAGCTTATCAAAAGAGACAAAGCAGGTCATTTTTTACTAGTAAAAGGAACAATTCAGCAAGAGAATATAACAATAGTTAACATATATGCCCCAAACTTAGGTGCAGCCACTTTCATAAAATAAACCCTCCATGATATAAAGTGACACATAGATCCTAATATAATAATGCTGGGAGACTTCAACACTCCTTTCATATCACTAGACCAATCTTCTAGACAAAAAGTCAATAAAAATGCCTCAGACCTGAAGAATACCATAAACCAAATGGACCCATTAGACACATACAGAATATTTCACCCAACTACAGCTGAATTAACATTTTTCTCTTTCTAGTCACATTTTGTCCCTTCAAATTTCCTCTCACAAAACAATTCAAAAGACTTGCTGTCCACAAGGTCAGACTTAGATATAGCTGTGACCCCATTTCCTGGCCTTATACCATTTTTGGTATTCTTCAGCATTTTTACAGTCATAAAAATTTATCACATAACTTAGAAGATTTGTTAGCTCATGGTTTTGCAGTTCAGTCCACATGAAGCCAGAGACTGCAGATCTTGAGCATGGCAGAGGTGGGAAGCAGAGAGAAGGAGAGCACAGGGCTTTGCTCTCACATCATGAAGGCTAGAGACAAAAGAAAGCAAGGAGAAGAACCATATACAATCCACAATGCCATACCCACAAGGACACATATCCTCCAGCCACACCCTACCAGCCTTGGATGCCACTCAGATAAATCTGTTACAGTGGATTTATCCACTTATAGGATTATAATCCTCATGACTCTTGACTCTACATCAACTTCAAACACTGACTTATGAGCTCTTCACGGGGCTGTTCTGTATCAAACTGTAACATGCACGTAATATCAATAGAAGTGTTTCCTTCCTTAATTCTCCTTCCTCTCTTCCCCTGGATAACCTCCCTTACTATACTGGTGTTTTCTCCACCATTATCTAAAGTTCCTCTTGTATGCCAATTACTCCCTGGCTTGTGCATAAGAGAGAAAATATATGGCCCTTCACTTTCTGTGTATGGCTAATCTCAATATAATGTTCTCCAGGTCCATTCAGTAACCTGAAAATGACATAATTTTTTTCTTCTTTATTGCTGAGTAGAATTCCATTGCATGTATACCCAATTATTTTTAATTCATCCATCTGTGGATGGACATCAAGATTGGTTCCATAATTTGGCTATTATGAATTTTGCTAGATATACATGTATTACTATAACAATTAATATAATATAATATAATAATATAATATAAATAATACATGTATGCATGTATTACTATAATATTCTAATTTCAGTCACTTTGGAAAGATACCCAGGAGTGAAATAGCCAAATCATATGGTGGTGGATCCATTCGCAGTTTTTTTCTTTCTTTTTTTTTTTTTTGTTGCAGCCCTGGGGATTGAACTCAGGGGGGCATTCTACCTCTGAGATACACTCCCAGCCCTATTTTTTTATTCTTTATTTTGAAACAGGGTCTCACTAAGTTGTGGAATGCCTCACTAGGTAGCTGAGGCTGGCCGCGAACCCGGATCTTCCGGTCTCAGCCTCCCAAATGCTGGGATTATAAGCGTGCTCCACCATGCCTGGCTCCATTCCCAGTTTTCTGAGGAATCTCCACACTGATCTCTATAGTGGCTGCGTTGATTTGCAATCCCACCAAACGTGTGTAAGAGTTCCAGTTTCCCCACATCCTCACCAATATTTATTGTTGTTTGATTTCTTGATGATTGCCATTTTTATTAGGGTTAGATGGAATCTCAATGTAGTTTTGAGTTACATTTCCCCAAGTGCAAATGATGAATTGTAAAATAAAATAGCATAGTATTGACACAAAAACAGACACATAGACCAATGGAACAGAATAGAAGATAAAAAACAAATACAGATATTTATAGCCAATAGATGTTTGACAAAGGTGCCAAAAACATACTTTGGAAAAAAAATCTTTTCAATAAATGGTGTTGTGAAAACTGGTTATCCATTTGTATAAAAATGGAATTAAATCCCTATCTCTCACCCTTTAAGAGTCAAATCAAGATGGATGAAAGATCTAGGAATTATAGGAGAGAATTTGAAATTACAAGAGGAGGACATAAGTTCCAAACTCCAACTCATAGGCGTAGTGATAATTTTGTTATGAATACAATGATATATATTCTGTAAGCAATCATTACATGCTTTTATGACAATGTCACTTATATTGATAATCAGTATATGTAGATATGAGAATAAAGAGGTTTATTTGGTGTATTGTTGCTTACTGAATTATAATGCTTATAGCAAAGATGGGCCTCACCAAAAAACTTAGCTAATCAAAGCTTGATTTTTTGGCCTGATCTATTACTTGAAGTTGAAAAACTATGGAGCGTATGATCAATACCAGAACACCACCCGTGGAAAACTTTAATGGTCTCGATGGCATAAGAACTTGTCTGGATTACATAGGAATATATAACTTTGAGTAGAGAGAAGTTCTTTTTTTTGCAAACAAAAAAACTAAAATCCTCCCAGGGAGGAAATAATAACAGTGAGAATAATTGTAGGGTTGAAATAGAAATGGTATTACTTATTGCTAGATTTTTTATTATAATTTTACCTCATACACAATAATAATAACAATACTACTACTAATAATAAATCCATTAAGCCTATGTTCTTTCATAAAAGGATACATAGCTTTTTCATGAATGGGGTCTATGGGAGAAAGTGAGAAAGTGGAAGATGTTAATATTTGGTATAGTCAGATATAAAGAATATACATTTCTTTGAAAACTATGATGAATAATTTTAATAAAATGTTAAAACAAATGAATCAATTTAAAAATCCATTAAAAGTTATTCCCATAAAATGACAGAGTTTCAAATGAAGTTTGACTTTATGTAATTAAAGTGATGAATAATAACATTTGATTTTAAGGCAATTTTCTATATATGCAACATAGAAGAAAAATGGATATGGAGATCTAATATTATAAAAAGAAGTACAATAATTTACAAATTATTAATATATACTACAGATGTTGAGGAAAATGGTAAGCTTGCTTCTTGTTTCCTGGTCACAACTTATTTAAACATTTTAATACTCTGCTTTTATTAGCTAAGTTTTTTGGTGAGACTCATCTTTGCTATTGGCATTATAATTCATTAAGCAACAATACACAAAATAAACCTCTTTATTCTCATATCTACATTATACTGATTATCAATATAAGTGACATTGTCATAAAAGCATGTAATGATTGCTACAGAATATACATTAATAACAAAATTATCACTTCTGTCAATAGTGGGGAAATAGTATTACATAAAAAAAATGTATTGTGATAAAAGACTGCCTTTCCTTTGTGTAGATCATGATTAATTTACAACCTAAGTAATAAGGTCATAAGATTTCCAAAAATAAACTGTGTTAAGTAAGCAAGATTTACTTTGTGGTTTGAAAAAGGGCAAACATGAGTACTTATTGTATCAATGATGACATGAGATCAAATATTTCTGAAATATTATCTTATGTAGCATAGCTTATAGAGTATAACACTTGTTAGAATAGTTTGTGTAGCAGATGAAAGATGACACACATATTTTGCTACTACTCCCACTGATTAATCCATCACCCACTGCATCTGCACCAGTTTTAGTGACTCCCATGACTTATACCATATAGTGGATATGATTTTGGAGGATTTCTGAGGCTAGGGCATTAAAAAAATGAAATATTTACCTTGACTTCTTAGAACAAGGGCACTGGAGTGTCCTAAGCTGACCTACAGGAAGTCTGACAATTGTAAAAAGCTGTCTTGAGAAATCTCAGTTTTTCCCCACAAGATAACAGACAAGTGACTAATTCCATCTCAAGTCCTTGAGATCAGCAATTAGGCAAGCTGAATACCACCAAGTGACCTCTACTGGCATCAATCAGAAGAGAAATCTTACCAGGCAAGGTCTGTACAAATTCTTGATTGACAAAATCATGAGATAAGATACAATGACTGTGATACTAGCAAATGAATTTTAGGATAGTATGTTACACCATTATAAATGACAAGAAGAGAATTTAGTACCAGAAAGCAGGTGCTGCCATGACAAAAGCTAAAATACGTGCTACTGGCTTTGAACTCAGTGATGGGTAAAGTGAAAAGGAACTGTTTTGTGGAGAGTAAATGCTGCAAGGATATTGTTAACAAATACTGAAATGAAGATGATACTTTTTAAATAATGGCACAAAGTTTAGAAATGCTGTCATCTGAAGAAATATGAAAAACAGAAAATCTGCTTAAAGATCTGGTAGATTTGGCTCAGGAAAGTTTCAGAAAGCATCAAGTTCTCTTTTTATATTACATGTGTTATTAAGTATAAATAGAATGTTATCAACTTTAAAAATCAATTTGTTAAAATTTTAAGGAAAATTAGAGGAAATATAAAATATGGTTAATTGAAGATTTGTGTGTGTGTGTGTGTGTGTGTGTGTGTGTGTGTTTTTGGTTCTGGGGATTAAATTCATGGGCATTTTATATATATACTTTTATTGGTGCATTGTAATCTCACATCATAATGTAGTTCAGGGTGATAGTGACATACGTACACACAGCACTTGGTGAGCTTCTCTCTCTGCCTTCCTCCCCACTCCCTCTCCTTTCCCACACATGACATTGAGATTGACATTGGTGTTCTCACATATGTATGTAACTTCAGTGGAAGGGCCTCCTGTATTAATTCTCCCTCTACCTCAAACCCCACCCCCACTTCCCTCTCTCTACTCCGGTTTATCCTCCATTATCTAAAGTACCATTTGTACCCTGATTACTCCTTAGCTTTCACATGTGGGAGAAAATATATGACCTTTTACTTTCTGTGGCTGGCTAATCTCACTTAACATAATGTTCCCTAGGTACACCCAGTTTTCTTCAAATAACATAATTTTGTTCTTCTTCATTGCTGAATAGAATTCCATTGTTTATATATATCATAATTTTGTAATCCATTCATTTGTGAATGGGCATCTGGATTGGTTACACAATTTGTCTATTGTGAATTTATCTCATGGGTATTCTGTTGGAGACCTACAGTGCTCAAGGTCTGTTTTTGCAGACTCTCAGGCACATAGAAGTCTGTTTCTGCAGAAATGCAGATTTTCATAACATGTGCTGATTACTAACCAAGGGCAAGAGTATTGTTTTGTCTCAAGATGTTTATTCAGATTGTTATAATCAAAACTATGTGAATATTTGTTCTTTGAACCTTGGACCTAGAGATGATTATTTTCATAGATGTAACCATTGTGAGAAAGCTTTAACCTTGATGTATACTCTGATGCTCTCAAAAAAGTATGTAAGGGCTGAGCTGAATAAACTCGGTGCGGCAGTATCCACTGTCAGCCCTCCTGAATTTATCCCTTGTTTTTCTCTTTCTTAAGTAACTTTTGTCTTTGTTTTTCTCAAGTCACACTTTCTCCCTCCAAGCTTGTCCAACATAGCTGGCTGGCTCCGGCTTCGATATTCATTTGTGAATTGGCATCTGGGTTGGTTACACAATTTGGCTGTTGTGAATTTAACTCATGGGTATTCTACCCCTGAGTTACACTCTCAGACATACTTTATTTTTAAATTTTGAAACAGGGTCATGGGTACTGCTAAATTGCTAAGAGCCTCATTAAGTCGCTACTTTTTATCTTCTCATATCATCCTCCCAAATACTGGGATTATAGGCATGTGCCACTACACCTAGCTTCACTGAGTCTTAAAAAAAAAAAAAAAAATACTGTTTTGTTTTTTTTCTGGTCTCTCCTAATGACGCTAAGCCCTAAAAAATAAGGAAGTAGCTTTTGTTTAAAGATTACCTCAAGAGATGATTAAGACTAAGACTGTTAAAACTTGAAAAAAGATTTAATGCTATGGCTCACATACTATCTCAGTCACACTGAAAGGACACTAAGAACCAATAATATTGGATAACAAAGTACCCTCACATTCAGTTCAAACAGAATAAGTTCTAAAAAAAAAAAGATACACAGGCCTGAATTTTTTCTAATAGGAAGAATCTTAATTAGATTTCTATAAATGCCAAAAGAAGTATTTAAGTATCATAATCTAAAGTAAAAGAAGAACAGGTAGTTCAAATGGAAGGAAGGAAGGAAGGAAGGAAGGAAGGAAGGAAGGAAGGAAGGAAGGAAGGAAGGAAGGGAAGGAAGAATGTCCTCACTCAGTGTTCTGCAATTTTCTGCAAAGAGTAAACAGATTGACAAAATTCCCCAGCAGAAAATATGGGCCATTTCTTACAGAAGAGGAGACACAGTAGAGAATATATCAAGGTAATTCACAGACACATCTATATAGATAAAAGTCTCAACCAATGACCACTGCTGATGATTTATATTCAAAATTCTTATCTAAAATGTGAACATGGGCATTTGGGGAATTCTCAGAGTTAATAATGCATGCTATACAACTATATTAAATAATTGCATTACCCTTTACTGATACATAAAGTAGTAAATTAAATCTGTGAAATTATCTGCAATTCACCTTGAGGTGTATTGGCTAGACACACAATATAGAGGCGAGCTGCCTTCTCCAATGACCCTATAATCTTGCAATTTGTTGGCTTTTTCACAGTATCTGGAGAGTTGTGCGCATTACAGTGATTTGATTTTTTTTTTCTAATAAAGGAAAGCAAGTTATTTCAAGGCTATATATTGTCAGACAGTTTTCAAATAAAAGTACTAACTTTAAAATAATCATATGTAATTTAAAAATAATATCTTTAATAAACAACCAGGTGAATGATATCATGAATGCTGTGGTATTTTAAACTCAATTCATCTATTTACTATTTATGCGACCTAAAGCTCTCCTAACTTTTCCCTTATAAGACTTAGTTGAAAATACACATAAAACAATTGCTAAATGTACACAGTATTTATGTAAACAGAAAGATCTGACCTGAAAATATAAAAAAATTGTTCTCACTGTGTTCTTTCATCTTTTATTCACCAAATGATTATTGAGGATACAATACTTGCTAGGCACTCTATTAAGTCTTCAGTTTCACTGGGAATAAGAAAAAAACGGGCCTTGCCTTTGATGAACTAGCTGTCCTATTCTAATGACATAATAAACAAGTAAGCTAGCAAATCAATAAAACACTTATTCGCCATGGGAAGTATTATGAAGAAAATAAACTATGTCTTTTTAGAGATTATGGGCTATCTTTTGGATTGACCAGCAAGGGAAGGCCTGGGAACATTTAAATAGAGACTTAGAAGGTAAGGGAAAAGGTCAGTTTGAAAAGAGACAGCGGAAAAAACAACAACAACAACACAAACAGTTTGGAAAAGAGAGGACAGAAATTGTAATGCTCTGAGTTCAAAAGAGAAGGTTGGTATGTGCTGGAGAAAAAGGGGAAATCATTTTTTCTGCATTAGAACATTTTTAGGACAAAAAAGATTGGATTGTGGAAGGGCACTTTGGAGTCCTTGTTATGGTTTGAACCTGGAATGTCCTACAGAAGCTCACGTGTGGAAGGCTTGGTTTCCAAATGCAGCAATGTCCAGAGGTGGGGTTTGAGACAAGATTTGGACCCTGAGGGCTCTGATCTCCCACATGGATTAATCCAATTGATGGGTTAATAATTTGAATGGAAGCGAAAACTCTAGGTTGGTGGGACATGGTTAGAGGAAGTAGGTCACTGGAGATATGTCCTCAGAGATTTTATACCTGGCCCCTTCCTCCTCATTTTCTATTTCCCTGCTTCTGGCTGCCATGAACTAAGTAGCTTTCCTCTGCTCTGCCTTTCTGATACTTCTACAAGAATGTTTCTGCCTTGGAGCCAGTCTACTGTGAACTGAAACCCTTAGTCAAAATAAATCTTTTCTCCTCTAAATTGTTCATGTCAGGTATTTTGGTCAAGCAATAAAAAACTTACTAGCAAAATCCAAATAGAAAACATTATTTTTCAAGCCGGGCGTGGTGCCGCACGCTTGTAATCCCAGCATTTGGGAGGCTGAGACTGGAGTATCCGGGTTCGAGGCCAGCCTCAGCTACCTAGTGAGGCACTCCGCAATTTAGTGAGACCCTGTTTCAAAATAAAGAATAAAAAAATAGGGCTGGGAGCCGGGCGTGGTGGCGCACGCTTGTAATCCCAGCATTCGGGAGGCTGAGACCGGAGGATCCGGGTTCGTGGCCAGCCTCAGCTACCTAGTGAGGCACTCCGCAACTTAGTGAGACTCGGTTTCAAAATAAAAGAATAAAAAATAGGGCTGGGGGTGTAGCTCAGAGGTAGAATGCCCCTGAGTTCAATCCCCAGTACCGTAAAAAAAAAAAAAAAAAAAATAGGGCTGGGGGTATAGCTCGAAGGTAGAATGCCCCTGAGTTCAATCCCTAGTACCGCAAAAAAAAAAAAAAAAGAAAAGAAAATATTATTTTTCTCTCATTTACTTATTTAATATACTTTTATTGGTGTGCTATAGTTATACATCAGAGTAATGTCCAATGTGATACAAAAATATGTGCACACAGCATTTGGTGTGATTCCCTCCAGATCCCATCCAACTAACCCTCTTCCTTATACATGTAAGTAAGGTTGATAATGACAACTTCATATATGGCACAGAATTATTTGAACTACTAGTTCCCTAATCAATGATCCTTTTCCCGTTCCCACCCTCCCTCCCCTAATCCCCTTCTACTATTCTACTGGTCTTTCTCCTCATTTATCTTAAATCCCCTTTGTTTCCTATTTTCTCTTTAGTGTCCACATATGACCCTTGATTTTTGAGAAATAATGATCTCATTTAGCATAATATACTCAAAGTTCAATCTATTTGCCTACAAATGATAGTATTATGTTCTTCTTTATGGATGAATATATACATACAGAGAAAACAATTTTTATGTTTCTATTAATTGTTCTGTGTAACTCAAAGATTACAGCAATGGGGATAAAGAAAAATGAAGATAGCTAAGGTACATTTTGATGGTAAAGCCAACAGGAGTTTCTAATGCATTAGATACTGATGCTGAGAATCAAAGAGAACTCTATGTTTCTAGCTTGCAGTTTAGTTGAAGGCGTGGCATTTAGTGAGAAGGAGAAGACTGAAGGAGGTAAAAAAAAAAAAAAAAAAGTCAGGAAAACAATTGTTATGGAATTAACTACACTTTCCCCCAAAATTGTATGTTGAAATCCTAATTCTAAACACTTAAATATGTGATTACATTTAGAGAAAAGGCATTCAAGTAGGCAATTAAATTAAAACATGGCATATAAAATAGGACTCTAAAGCATTCTGCTCTGCATCCTTAGAAGAAGAGGAGATGGGGACAGAGTGACATCAAATGTGAGTATGCACAAAAGGGTGACCATCTGAGGAGGCAGCAAGCAGGTGGCCAACTGCAAGACAAGAAGAGGCTTCAGAAAAAAAGCAATCATGCTGGCAACTTGGTTGTGCATCCAGAACAGTGAGAAAATAAATTTCCATTGTTCAGCTACCAATCTATCATTTACTTTCAGGAGCTTATACCATCTTTTGTAGAGATGCTGAATAGGCAATTGGATTTATAGCTCAGGGGAGCAGCTTTTTGGGTTGATCAACAATTCTTAAAATGTCCAGTTTGTAGACAATGTTTAAAACAAGGGACATGGATAAATCAAGTACAAAGAGAATGTCAAGAAAAAATACACTACAATAACAAGCACTTAAATGTCACTTTTTATGAGCTCAGACATTATGCTGGCATAAGTTGGAAAAATATATAATCCAAAATTAAGTTTAAAATTAGTTAATATATTTTAAAAGATTTTAAATTACTATTTCTTTCTTTAGACTATGATTTTACATTATATATATATTTCTTATCTCTTAACAAACTCAAAATCTTCAATTCATAATTTTTAATTTTTTTTACTTTTAAACCTTCATTTTAATTATATCTTCCATGCAAAATCCTATTATCTAAAATACATTTTTCTAATCTTCACCAAAATTGATTACTCTTACTTAATCATATATATTCTCTTTATTCAAAAATTTCAAGATTATATAAAATTTCAATTAAAATAAATGATAAAATATGCATAATTTAATGGGAATTGTATTCACTTCTTATTTTGAGGTTAATTGGGAGAATATATATGTATATTACTTATTAACATATTTATATATTTCTCATTAACTCAGTTTCTCTATATTATGAGAGATAAAATATTTGCTATACTATCCTTTATCTGAAGTAGTATATTGAAAAGCTTGTTAAATAGTACCAAATTTTTTAAAGAAATGGCAAAAAAATTAATTATGAAATGTGCTACTATGACATATAGTTTCATATATTACCACCTTAGGTAACAGTTTATAAGAAGAAGCTGTTCAATTTCCAACAACATTCTAATATATTTTGTGAAAATGGATCATACTATTCTGGTAACCACTACAGTCCATTGTATCTTCGGCTGTGATTTCTACTACTTGTAACAGTTCTGGTAAGACAGAATTCTTAAAACCACTGAAATGAAGCAGATTTATTACTCATAGACAAAAAGAGAGAGTAAAAGACTGAGACTTATGACAAGTTGGTCGCCCAAAGCTCTGGAAAGCTGCTCACAGTGGATGGAGTCTTGTATGCATGTGTCCGGTTTGTACCTAAGTTGAGGAACCCCAGGAAACAACCTGCTCTGAGGTTTATAGCCTAGGAACAACATAACATGCCAGGCAAAAGTACTTAGCATGTTTAGTTCTAGGAGAGTTAGAAGCAGAGCCTAGCCTACTCTGGCTAGTTCCCCCTTATCCCAAGATGCTGCATTACCAGCACATCCTACAATATTATTTTGAGACCAATGAATGGGAAAGAAAGAAGAACTGGGTTGATCCAAGCTCTAAATGCACAACTCTCCACATTTATATGAGAAAGTATGGTAAGTATGATTTATTTAATCCCTATTATATTCTAAACTCTTATTTTTGGCCAATTTCATACTAATTCATACCATGAGAAATTCTTATTGAGTCCATGTTTTTAAATGTATTGGAGCTAAGAGTGCTTAAATTCTTTATTTTTTTCAGCTATTTGAATAGAGCACTACTCCAAGGTCAAACTCTCTTCACTGTACTATTACAATTTAGGCACCTTTGTGTGGATCTTTAAAAATATATGCATTGACTTCACACACATGCATACATTGACACAAAACAATTTTATCTGATTTATATAAATATGATGCCTAGGAAAGAGAATGATGAGTAATTATATAGTCACAAAAGAATTTGATTCATGTATGTTCCTTCAATATATGATTTGTGAAAATACAAAATTCCTCAAGTTAAGTGCTACAATTTGTAACCATAAAGAAATTACCTTCTCAGATGGGTCCTTCAGACATCTTATTGTCTTAAGATCTGTAGTATAGGCAGAGATTGTAAAACTGTAGTCTGAAAAGCAAAGTATGTCAATCTAGTAATGTACACAACTCAGTCTTCAATTTCAGCCCAACTCAGCTCAATGGAAAATGGCAGGCAAGATAGTATTATTTTTCCCAACTAATGACATGCTGAGTCAGCTTACTCTTATAGAACTCATCCATCTGGTTGCAATGGGATAGATTTTTGGCTTCTATGATGTGCATATGGATGATAAATATATTTTTGTTGGTAATATTTATTAAGTTTAACATAGTAGATAATAAACAACATAAGTATGAGTATTTCTTCATACTTGGAGATTGAAGAGTAACAGGATACTGGTATTGAGGACTGGATAGAGCCAACTGATCATTAAAGAAAGATACAACATCTCCCCAATGTTCTCTTCTATGTTGTTTCAAAAACAAAATATACTTTACTGAATGACAGTGCAAGCACAAAGACCTAAGTGATTATATTCAACATGATCACGGATTATACTTCAAAACATTCCATTTGGAAATTACTAGGAAGATTTCATTTACATTTCAAGAAAATGTATATATATTAAGAGTACAAATCTTATATCAAAGGTACACTCTTGCATATATATGTATCAAATCCTAATGGATGCACCAAAAGCTTCTTTATATTTCTGCCAGTAATTTATTTGGGATAATTATTCACAGAAATTGTTGATTAACCAAAGACCAAATTGGCAATCATCTAATTGTTACAAAATTCATTCTAAGGTTATTCTTCTCTCTAGAAACTGATAATAATATACATATGATGTAAATTAAGGCAAAATGGAAATTTAAAATGTAGAATTAAACACTGCATAACTATGTAGAAAGATTAATGAATATAAATTTAAGTGTGAACTTTGTGAGTGGACCAAAATAAAAAGGAAGGAATTATGCAATAAGTGAAATATGAAAGAATGAACATATAATAATCTTTTGTAGCCAAGAAACAATCTTAGATTAAATATAAACATGCTCACAATAGATGATTAAAAATAAATAACTGAGGCGGACATGGTGGTGCACGCTTGTAATCCCAGTACTTGGACAACTGATACGGAGAATTGAAGGTTCCCAGCCAGTCTCAGCTACTTAGTGAGGCTCTCTGAAACTTAGTAAGACCTTGTTTCAAATAAAGAATTAAAAATAGGGTTGGGAGTATAGCTTGGAGGTAGAATGCCCTTGGTTTCAATTCCCAGTACTGCGAAAATAAATAAATAAATAAATAAATAAATAAATAAATAAATAAATAAATAAATAAGAGCCGGGCGTGGTGGCTCACGCTTGTAATCCCAGCATTCGGGAGGCTGAGACCGGAGGATCCGGGTTCGCGGCCAGCCTCAGCTACCTAGTGAGGCACTCCGCAACTTAGTGAGACTCGGTTTCAAAATAAAGAATAAAAAATAGGTCTGGGGGTATAGCTCGGAGGTAGAATGCCCCTGAGTTCAATCCCCAGTAC
>PVLC010007185.1:0-13904 GCA_004027655.1 Graphiurus murinus | reverse complement strand
TAAATAAATAAATAAATAAATAAATAAAATATATTACAATTCTGAAGAAGTGACTTTTTTTAATTTTCTTTTTGTGGCACTGGAGATTGAACTCAGAGTCATTCTACCTCCAAGCTATACCCCCAGCCCTATGAACCCGGATCCTCTAGTCTCAGCCTCCCAAACGTTGGGATTACAAGCGTGCGTCACCACGCCGGCTCTGAAGAAGTGACTTTGATGAATAAAATTTTATCATGAAATGTTTTAAAATATAAATTGTTTCTATCGACATGGCAAGGTCACACATGCTTGCTTTTTCTTCAAACTTGTATAAATATTTCAAATTATAGATTTGTCAATACTTTTACAAAAATGAGCTAAGTAGAATGATGTATAGAATACATATTATTTTCAATATATACTATGTAAGCTTCAAAATAGGCTAAGACAGAAAATGAAGAATTAATATATAAAAAAGTTTCTCACAGCAAGATAATTCTTATACTTCTGTGTTTTTTCTTAATTGTGGTATATATTTACATTGTCCATAGTCACTAGAAATCATTAATTCTCCTATCAGATATTACGCATATATGTATGTTTTCTGAGCATGTAATTAAATGTGAATGTTGATATTTCCAATATTTTAAGCATTTATTATTGAGAAATATTTGTATTCTTAATTTTTAAAGGGAGTGATTTATAAAGCTCACCTCAAGATTGTCATGGAATTTTGAAAACCATAATACCTAAAAATCAGAATGTACACAAATTGGGGAATGAAAGTTATTTTCTCATTTCTTTTTTTTTTTTTTTTTTGCGGTACTGGGGATTGAACTCAGAGGCATTCTACCTCCGAGCTACACCCTCAGCCCTATTTTTTTATTCTTTATTTTGAAACCGAGTCTCACTAAGTTGCAGAGTGCCTCACTAGGTAGCTGAGGCTGGCCGCGAACCCGGATCCTCCGGTCTCAGCCTCCCGAATGCTGGGATTACAAGCGTGCGCCACCATGCCCGGCTTCCAATTTTCTCATTTCTTAAAAGTTAATTATGGTTAAATCACTTCAGAGTTTTGTTTTGGCTAACTCCTAAAACATAAATCAGTAATGACCAATTGACTAGTATGATTTTCATTTTTACCTTAATTTTGTAATCTATGTAGATATATAGATATATGAAAAAGTGGTTAAAGGTCAATTAATGTCTAAATTTCCCTGGCAGTGCTACAAAAATGATGTATTTTAATACATCATTCACTAATGATTACATAGAGTTTTAAATGGGAAAAAATAAACACTAGGAATATGAAATTATTACAAATTATGAGATGCTGACCAAACTCAAAGACCTATAATGACTACACAGATAATATTAAAGCCTAAGTTTGCTTCCTTCATATTTCTACCAAGGCACAGTTTATTTATTCAATGAAATATAAAGTTCTAACCTATGATTTTTGAGACAAAAATATAGTTTTATGCCCATATGGATGAACATTTGTGAAATACCCGAGTTCCTCAAAGAGAAATTAACTTTTCTCTGAATATATAATGTGTGTTTATATGCTATAATCTAATATAATTTAACACCATAAAATTTAAGCTGTCATTTAATAATGTATAAATCTTAAATTATACTAGTTAAATCTTAATTCATAAGAAATGTTTTTGTATCACAAACTAAAACTTCCATCTGACAACATCTGAGTACACACACATACAGTACAGGGACTCAGAATGCATGATTTTTATGTGCAATAATATTCATAAAACTACTTAGATTTAGGAACATGCAAATAATTTGAGAAAGATAAAATCTGAAAAGGCTTGCTTGACATGACTCCATTGGAATTTTTTTGTTATTGTTTTTTGGGACTGGGGATTGAACCCAGGGGCATTCTACCTCTGAGCTACACCCCCAGGCCTATTTTTATTTTTTACTTTGAAGCAGGGTTTCAGTAAGTTGCGAAGGTCCTCACTAAGTTGCAGAAGATGGCCTTGAACATGCAATCCTCCTGTCTCAGCCTTCCAAGTACTGATATTACAAGCATGTGCCATCACACCTGGCTTCCATGGAAATTTAAAAGATGAAAACAGAAAGCATGACTCCATAGGAATTCTTGTGTGTGTGTGTGTGTGTGTGTGTGTGTGTGTGTGTGTGTTAAACCAAGGAGTGTTCAAACTTCAAGCTGTATTCCAAGCCCTTTTTTACTTTTGGTTTTGAAAGAGTGTCTTGGTAAGTTGTTGAGAGTCTCACTAAGTTGCTGAGTCTGGTCTTAAACCTGTAATCCTCCTGTCTCAGCCTCCCAACTATTAGAATTATGGACATGTACAATGCCTGACTCCACAAAAATTTAAAATAATATTTCTGATTTTTTTTGCTAGCATATTTTAAAAACTATTTGTTTTTACATATTTCAAAATATTTTAAGTAATTTCAATATTTTACACTCAAATTTAGTATTGTAATTAAGGGATGCTATACTTAAACCATATAATTTTGAAAATCTAGGTTGCAGTTATCAAGTATCTATATTTTTGATGTTCAGTAAAATTTGATTAACTTTCTAGTTTCTACAAGCATAAATAAAAATAAATTAATTTATTGTTTATGAAAATACATAATATATTTTATAAAACTATTTTATGTTCAATTGTAAATTAAATTACTTCAATTTTGTGAGGTTTCAATATCCATATGCATCTTCATGGAAAAAAATAATTCTATTACTTTTATGCTACAAAGGTTTATATTCCTGTAATCAGAGATAAAATGTGGATCAGCATTTTACAATAAAGAGAAGCTGTGCAAATCCTATATTTCCAAAGAGCAATATATAATGAACTCAAATTAAAATTGGGTAAAATTGAAGTTTATTAACTTCTGATGTTTTCAAGAAACAAACGTTTAAAAATGGCAGATTATTGATATATAATATCTTATTTTATTTTACTCCTTCAGATAATATTTACTGCTACAAGTGAACACATAGAAGAACCAAAGATACACAATGTATTGCTTTGTGCACTGGCAATTTTATTCTTAATTTTCCAAAATATTTCTCCCATCAATAGTTAAATTGTCCTACAGGATACTAAGCTACAATGTACTCAGTCCTTTTCTTAACATAAAATAAAACACACAAAAGACAAACGAATGAACTCCAGAAAAATTGCACTATTGAAAGAGACCAAGGAGTCTGTTTATTCATTTCACTCTGCTATTCTAGAGGAGACAAGCAGTTTGTTTCTGTCCCTGGAGTAAGCTCTTGGTATAAGCTTTGAAATGTCAAGTATAATTAAGACAAAGTGTTCTTTTTAGCCCAACAAAAGAAATACATCTTTCAAAATAACTCTCTCTTGAAGTTAGAGAACACAAACAGTCTATCTCTGTTGAAAGTACTCATTGTGTTCAATCAGTTGTCAGCTTCAGCATGGCTCCAACTTGGTGTATCATTTAGCCAGAGCCCCATCATGGCCCAGCATGGCTGGTACTACCAGTGATCATGATCACAGCAGACTGGGAAAATTCATAGTATTCAAGTAAAAAGAACACAGATACAACAGTTATAAAATATAAACAGTGCAATTTTATGATAGAATCAATTCAAGTTAAAATTGTAAATCCCTAAATAATTGGAACAAAATGTGTAAGAAAAAAAGTACACTAAATGTCATTTAGCATTTCACTGAATTTCTCATTCAGCTGTCATGTATGCATACTATATTTTAGACATGCAGGAGTTCACTTCTTCAGAGATCAGCAGCCATGCATCACATTTATATAGAAAATGTACATTTTCATGCGATTTCATGGATGGCTTCTCAAAACAGTATATATTTTAATGTAACACAAAAATATATGTAAACTATATTGTAGATTTTGAAAGAATGTTTATACTCAATGCCTGACTGGATACAAAGTTATGCAAAACATTTAAAAATATTTATTAAGCCGGGCGTGGTGCACGCTTGTAATCCCAGCATTCGGGAGGCTGAGACCGGAGGAACCGGGTTCGTGGCCAGCCTCAGCTACCTAGTGAGGCACTCCACAACTTAGTGAGACTCGGTTTCAAAATAAAAAATAAAAAAATAGGGCTGGGGGTATAGCTCGGAGGTAGAATGCCCCTGAGTTCAATCCCCAGTACCGCAAAAAAAAAAAAAAAAAAAAATTAAAATTTTCGGAGTATCTTTTCAAACAAGAAACAAACAAGAATGTTTTTCATGAAGAAATATTTTTTTGTTTTCATTATATATATTTATAAACAGCCAAGGAGAAGCTTTGGCATGCAGTTGTTAGCTGATTGCCTTAGATTTAGGGATAGCTGAGTTTTCATATAGATGTACCACTAACAATGATTTTAGCAAACAGTAAATAATCTCATCATAAGTATTACTTTATTTATGATAACATTTGTAGGTGACATGGACTCTATAATTAAATATCATTGCTTATTCATTAAAATTCTTAATTCTGTTAAAGAGAATTTTTGAAATTCCAAAACCCTGAATATATTTTGATACTTTGGAATACAATCTATCAAAGAAATGTGTATAACTGTCCTATATTCATCCTCATTATACAGTTTTCAAAACTCTGTCTTTTCTCATTTTCTTTCATCTCTTCTATATGACTTTCTCCAATTTCCCTATCCTTGATGAGCTTATCTATTCTTCAAGACTAAAGTCAATTGCAACCTTATAAATGGAGTATTCCCTAATCCTAAAAGGGAGAATTAATAGCTCCTTTTCATTGGTTTCTAAGACATATTTCTATTGTATGTGTTATTGTCCTTCTTCAATTGATAAGTATATGCCTAAATTTTGAGAAAATGACAATTTTTCAAAGGCAGAAACATATTTTATTTAAAAATCACTGGTCCCTTAAAATTATGTTATTTGCAGGAAAATGGTTGGAACTAGAGAATATTATCCTAAATAAGATTAGTCAGTCTCAGAAACTCAAGGGTGGTATGTTTTCTCTCACCTGTGGAAGCTGGAGAGAAACTAGGCAACATAAGGGACTTATATTAATCCAGAGAGAGAGATCTGTAGAGTACTTGAAGGGGTCTAGGGCAAGGAGTAAGAGAGGTAAAGAGAAAAGATTAAAGAAGGAAATATTTTAAATAATACTATGGAAAGATGCCACTAACTCCTATGGGAGGGGACGAGGAGGAGCAAAGTGGAATGTGGTAGAAAACATGCCAGGAGCTGTATGCGTGAATGCTTTTTATTTTTTATCACATTGAAACTCACTATGATGTATAATTGCAATAACTAACAATATATTTTTTTTAAAAAAGAGATGTGATTTAGAAGCAAATATTTTCAAGTTGCTATCAATCATTTCACTGTCTGCTTCTTTCAATTCATGCTCGTTTGTGGACAGATGTCATGCATGCTGACAGCATAATTAAGGTCATTTTTATAAAGTTACAGGAGAAAACTTAGATGGGAGACTTACAAAGGGAAGAGGAGCTTCCAGCATACAGTTGGCAGAGTGAAGCACTGAAACCAGAATAAATGAAGGTGTTGGGAGAAAGGAAGTCTTCCAGTAACCATATTCTTATCACAAAGGGCCACTGAGGTGAGATTACTGAAGAAAGACCAACATAGTCACAGGGATTTTCTCAGTCCTTAATCAGTCCCTGCTGTTGAGAAGAAAGAGCCATTTCATGACTGATGTAGGCATGGATGTAGCTATGAACAAGAACAAAAATATCCCAAAGGAAATGAACACCTAAGTGAGAATTATTGCATCCTAGTTGGTATTACATTTATATCTTGGTTTCCTAAATTCATTCACACAGCATGGACTAGCCAATCACCACCTATTACTTATTAACCATTCACTTATTAACTATTTTTTCTTTTAAGTTGTCTCAATTTTCTCTTCCAAATGAATTGATTGCAAGAAAACTTCATCTACCAACTTGAACAAAAAGTGAATATCAGTTGTCATAAATATAAGAAGATTGTGAATGTAAATGCAATGAAATCAATTATATTTAATTTCAGAAATAAAAATTACTGGTAAAACTTTTTAATTGAATTGAATTTAAAGGAAATAAAACATACCCCATGACAGTATATCAATATTATTTTCAATATAAATGTTGGAGAAGACCTTTCATAATGACTACATAATCCTGTGTGTGTGTGTGTGTGTGTTTGTATGTTTATTCAAGACTAATGTAATTCAAGACTAATATTTACATCTGACAAGGAAGCAGCTTGACGCAGACAAAATTAGGTTATAGGTGAAGGCATCATATGGAATGTATTGTGAATTTGATCCCTTTCTTTACGAAGGAATGCTAAGAAAAACTATGTCCTAGACCACATATACCAGTAATCACTTTATTGATTTAATAATTGTCATTAGTCTTTATGTCAAAATTTTGAACTATGTTGGAGAACTGTATGGCTTGAAGAAATACCAAATATCAGTGAACAGAGAATAATTTCCATTTCTTAAAATAGAAAATATAAGCCATAAGGAAATTACATATCTTCCTACCACCTCTATTACATTATTCAGTGTTTTCTGGACTAATTAGTGGATACGTGATTTCAGAACCATGGATAGAGATAAAATGTGCACATTCAAACTGACTCATTTGTTAGTCATTTATTTAGCAACACTTATGTATGCCAGAGATTTTGCTGTTTTTCATGCTTTGTCTCATTTTTTCTTCATAAAAATTTTATGAAGTATATTTGCAGATGATAAAACCAAGGCTTATAGATATTAAACTCAACATTTAGATTTGATCTAAATCTGTGATATTTGAATGTCTATGTATTTAACTATTCCATATTCCTTCCTTAAAGAAAGCTTTTGCTGACTTCATATTAAAGGCTGTTATGATAAAAATGTGATTTTACAAGTGTGCTAAAACTGAAACATTCCATCTGCCTTCAAAACATCTTCAAAAGTACAGATTTCTTAAGAGTAGCTAAATTTTCCAATCTAAATAGTGTTGATCCATAATATAAATATATAATCAGTTAAAATGAGTAAAGTCAGAATATTTCAAAATTAAGATAACTGATATGACCACTGAAAATAGTCACTTGAAGAGATGTGGTCTATTTCCCCTTAAGCTTACATATAAACATAATTCAATATGATAAGGACCCTCAGGGGTTCAGCCTCAAGTTAAAATCCTCTATGTGATTTTTTTCAGGTCTGAACATAGACAATTACAAAGGCTGTACCCAGTCGGCCTTTTGGAGGGCTCTCCACCTTCCCTATTCAAGACTTTGCACATACCCAGATCACTAAAGCCTCTGAAGGAAGTTGCAATCAAGGACCAGGCTTTATTTCAGGTCATCCTTCACATGTTTACACACCTGTTTCTTGCAACATTCCTTCCTCACTCCAACTCAATACTCAGAATTTTTTTTCTTTTTGCTCTCCTGATTTCTTTCCAATTTTAGAGTCCAAGGACTTACTTAAGGCTTTGTCTTGGGGGTCCCTAGTCAGTACAATGACCCCCCCCATCTCTGCTTATTCACTCACCCCACTACAGGTATGCCATTCCAATGGGGAAAAGAGAATAAAGGGAGTCAGACTTCTGGTTTAGCTTCTTACTTAAAAGCTAGCTATTGTAGCAAATGATTAAAATGTATTTTATTGGGGATGGGTACTAGGAATTGAACCCAGGGACATTCTACCTCTGAGCTACCATCTCAGCCATTTGTATTTGTGTGTGTGTGTGTGTGTGTGTGTGTGTGTGTGTGTGTGTGTGTGTGTGTTTTACTGGGATTGAACCTAGGGACATTCTACCTCTGAGCCCTCCAGACCTATTTATTTATTTTATTTGAAAGTAGAGTCTCACTAAGCTGTTAATAGCCTCATTAAGTTTCTGAGGCTATCCTTGAATCTGTGATCTTTCTGTCTCAACTTCACAGTACTGAGATTATAGGCATGCACCACCATGCCCAGCTGCATTTTTTATTTATGTATTGCTAGGTTGCTGAGAGTCTCATTAATTCTGAGGCTGATCTTGATCTTGAACTTACAATCCTCCTGTCTCAGCCTCCCAAGTATTGGGATTACTGGCAATTACCACACCTGGGATGATTGGAGTCTTAATCCTGTTATTTTGGGCTGGTCATTTCAATCAACTACTCTGGCACCTGACAGCTCAGCTTTTTTTCCAGTTCAGCTGAGCTCCTGACACCAAGTACATAGGTTGTCTCCATTTTTTAAAATTTTTGGTCATTGTTAGCTTCTAAGCCTCACTCCCTTCTCTTCTATTTCTGCTACCCATCTTGTCAAGCTTATAAGAAGCTCAAATGCCTCCCTCCTTTGGTGCCAGCAATAAATTCAAACTATGCAAATCTCTGTGTGTGTATGTAGAGGCCATCTCTCCAGCCCTACTCCCTGACCATTAATTGATTATTTAAAGAGTAATTTCCTTACTCTTTCAAGTTATTTTAGATTTTGGGGGTAAGTTGCTTACTTTCCACAAAAATCTTTATACATAAGTAATAAAACTTTTAATATTCCCTTGGCATGTGTGTGTGTGTGTGTATGTGTGTATGTGTGTGTGTTTAAGATACATCTTCTCAGCCAAATCAAATTATTTGGAGTAAGGGAGCATCTTCGTTTTGTAGAGTAGATACAACAGACTGTAACAGCAAGAATAAGTAAAACTAGTTAACATCACTAGATTTATTCTAGAGATTCAAGAAGTTCTTCCCAGAGTATATCACATCTCATGTAAGACATGAAGGCAAAATAGAATTATTCAAATAATGAAGCAAGAGTATTCTAGGCAGATACATATATTTTAAAAGGTACAGAAATAAGACAGTTCATGTTTCAATCAATAATGTTTTAAGTAAACTTTACAGTCAAAATGAAAGCATTTAAAATTTATTTTGAAGTCCATGAGTTTGTTAGTCAGAAAAAAACATAGAACCACAAATTCTGGCTTGGATAACTTGCTGATTAAGGGCTCACATTTATGACTATATTCTGATTTTTTATTCTTGCAATCTAACTAAAATATATCCTTCAATCAATATCTCTCTTAGGTTTACCCATATTGTTGGGTAAGGATCTCTTTTCTAAGGATGTGTAGTGCTCTGTTGTGTGTGTGTGTGTATGTGTGTGTGTGTGTGTGTGTGTGTGTATGTCATATATATGTCATATTTTTGTTATTCATTCACTAATAGATACCTGTTAATTTCCATCTTGACTATGTTGAATAATGCTGCAATGAATGTGGGAGCTCATGTATCTGGTGTCCTTATAAGAAGATAAAGAAATACTGAAGTCTCTCTCTCTCTCTCTCTCTCTCTCTCTCTCTCTCTCTCTCTCTCTCCAACTCTTTGTAAGCACAGAGGAAAAAGGTCACAAGGATAACAAGAAGGCCTTGCCAGAAACCTGCTAGCACCTTGAATTTTGGCCTCCAAAACTATGAGAAAATGAGCATTTGTTATTTAAGTCACACAGTTTGTGCTATTTTGTTATGGCAGCTCAAGCCTACCACTATAGATGTGGTTGGTTGAAGATGAGCTTGATGAGGAAAGCCATGTAACATAAAAAAGTCAGGTAAGACAAGAATGAAAATATCTAATTGTTTTACAATGAGGTATTTAATATACAACCTCATATAATTATATTCCAGTGGTGTACCAAATAATAAGCAAATAAGTAATGAAATTAGATATAATATAATTATATTATCACTCTTCTTGCCCATTAATCTTTAATGAACAAAAGCTACTAAAGTTACAAAAAGAAAAAATAATAAAAATGTATATTCCTTTATATTTAAGTTTTCAATATCTTCTATATTATTGCCCAAATAATCTGAATCTGAATATTGTCATGCTTATAGATTTAACTAAAAACTTGCAGCAAATGAAGAAAAATGTAATGCCGTCTATAGAAACCATATGGAAATTAACCAGCTTTACCAGTAAATTCAAAGTTTAAAAAGAAAGAAAGAAAACAGGAATCCAGGTGAAACAGCTGAAGAAATAGAGTGGGCAAAAATAGAAGATGGCTTCAAGGTACTCGCTATTAAATATTACATGATACATACAGTAGTTATAACATTGTTACCATTCAGTATGTCAATAATATCCAGCTGAAAGAAGTGTTATATATTTGAGGCATTTTGTCTATGTTAAATATTTGTATTCAAATGTTTTAATATAGCCATGTCCATAAGTATTCTAACATAATTGAATTAGTCAAGTATTTGATTATCATTATGAGGTAGATAAAAGAAAGAGAAGATGTTAAAATAAAAGTAAATCTCCTGGAGTCTATAAATCCCTCTGAAATGCTGAGTGTGTCATTAGTACAATATTTAGATCACAATATCCTCAAAAAACTATCAAGATTAGGACTGACAAGAAATGCAACAACTAATGTCACTTTAATTATAATATAAAAATAAAACTTGAAAGGCCATCACACCTCAAATCGAAACAAAAATTTTTCAAGTATACTTTTTATGTTAAATATTGTCAATTTACACCCAACTTTAGAACCAAAGAGGTAATTCACATTGCTTTTATAACCATTTAAATTTCCTTAGTCTAGAATTTCAAAAATAGTTCCGTATGTGAGTTCTTACAAACTTCACATATGCCTTAATAAATATTTTCTGATGAATCTAGCTCTATTTCACTAATTTGGTTTGTTGTTTACTCTCCTAAATTCAATACAGACCATGTTCTACCCTTTTATCTCCCAAATCTACTCTATTTGCAATCCTCATTTCTAACTGAAATCACTGTATCATCAGAGATATGCTAAAAGAGAGCATCCCTGCCTTGGAAGTTCATGAACTACAAAAATCTATTAGAAAAAACAAAAACACAGATAACTAGATTAGGCTTATTTTGGGTGAACTATGTGTTCTTGAAAGTGCACTTTGAACAATGATAGAGAACAAAGGCTATGTTTTTTTTATGGCAATTTTTATATCAGTTTTATACTAGGAAATGACCTTTCTATCAGGAATAATTATAAGGAAGATATATTACCAGGAATAATTGTAATGTACTGACACTGGAATTAATTTCAAAGGTGATTCTAAACACCCACCCTCACACACAGAGAGCTCACAAAAGACAGAAAAAAAATCTATGATGGCCTAGAGCTAAAACAGTCAACAATTTAGAAATACCATTGTATGTGAAAAATGAAAATGTTAACCTTCTATGGTAAACATTTAGTCAGTGGAAATAATGGTAAACAACTAGTGATGAATTCCTAAGTAGCTTATTTCTAATTATATATTATTTGCAGGCATTTTCTAACTCTAATACTGTGGTTCAGAACACAGTCTCATAAATATGAAAAAGAATGCATAACTAGGTTCTGTCGACAAAGTTCAAAAACTTAAATTATAATTGCTTTCACCTAAATTTTATAGAATGCTATAGATTAGTAACCTTATGCAACACTCAACATCTCATAATCTACCAGATAATCACAGAAAACTACCTATCATATTTTTATTGATTTTATCAAGAATATAGTCCCACTCGAGAGATCATAGTGTTTGGCAGAAATACTTTACCTCTTCCCAGTGTAGGTTTGTAAATGTGTGATACCTGGAAAGAGGTCATGAAAGCTGCTGCAACTGTAAGCAAGCTATTGAAGTTAAATTTTTTTTGGGGGGGGCGGTTACCAGAAAATAAAGAGCCCATAACATAAAACCAAGTTTAACTAAACTTGCTGGTTTTGCCTAACTTCTCAATTACTAAAATCTGTGGGTCTTCAATCTTGGCATTTAGCATTATATTTGGTGACTCTCATAAATGCTATAAACACTTCTTTTGCAAATGTGTGTGCACACATATACGCACACCTGTAATATAAGTAATATTTATCTTGCTTGGGAATCAAGAATCTAAAGTTAGGATAAGTTAATTAAGTTGTTAAAAGTCACCGAGATTTTTATGTAGAACTTAAATTCAGGTTTCCCTATTGCTGAGGCTTGTGACTGCCTATGTGTTAGCTAGCATTTCCTTTTGATACTATCAAAGTGGTACTACTCCAATGAATATTTCATTGGGACAAGGTCATATCTGATTGTTTTCTCCAGACCCTGATGTAACTACATGCATCAATTCATAATCATACCACATTTTTTTCAATGAACACAGTAAATTAAAATATTGAAATAGCCAAATGTGTTTTTATACCTTTTTCAAAGGTCTGATCTAGTTTTTATTCTGATTATAATGTGTATAGTTATGATAAAATTTATAAGAACTCAATTTTTAACTTTTATATAGATAATATTGAGTTTTATACTACATTGTTTTATAAAATGAAAAGGAGAGGATAAACATCTGTTACTTGAAAAGTAGAAGAATGATGTAATGTATACTAAGGAGCACAGGCTTTGAAGTTTCACACATTTAGGTGTGAATCTAGCTGTGCAACACTGGCCAGAGTGTTTTACTCCCCCACCCCCCCTGCTTCAGTTTTTAACATTTCTGCAATAAATACTAATTTCATACTGAGTAGTAGGCAATGTGTGAAGGGCTGTAGTTGGAAAGTGAATGGCTTTTGCCCTTAAAAAGCAAAACAACAGCAAAAAGAAAAAAACTTCATAATTTTGTGTGCATCAAAGCTGAGATGTCTCAAATCTACCTGTGCGAGGTAAAATCAGAAAAGTTTTTTATAGAGACATAAGCAATAAAAACCTTCAGGTATTCATCATAACTCCATGAAGATTAATGGAAATTGTTATAATTAGGTATAGAATGTCCCCTGAATAGATCATGTTTTAATTTTCAGAGTTGATGTATTTAAGTTATGAGGATTTTAATCTCATCAATGTATAAATCTATTGTAATAGATTTACTGGGTGGTAACCTAGGCAAGTGGGGTGTGGCTAGAGAAGGTGGGTCTCTGAGGGACTGTTCTTTCTCTTTGAATCCCTTGCTTGGTTACTCACTCTCCCTGTCTTCAGGTCTCCAAGATGTTAAAGTAGTGCCCTGGCTCTCTTCCCTTTCCTCTCTCTGCTTCCTAACACCATGTCCTGAGTTCCATAGACTTGGCCTGACATAGAATGAACTGTAGAATCTCAAAAAAAAAACTATGGGTAAATAAATCTTTCTTCCTTTAAGTTGTGTGGCCAGTTGTTTTGGTTTATAGCAGTGAGAATATTGACCTAGAGATAAATGAATAATAGGATCAAAAAAGTAGCATGAGAGAGAAAAAATGAATGGAGGAAAGATGGCCTGTTTTCTGGATTCTCCTTTGTTCCTGCTTTTCCTTAGAAGGGATGGTGTTAACTTTGCTGTGTCCCACAAAGGCCACTGTATTTCAATGAAGCTATTTTTGAGAGTTATATTGAGTGAACTCTGAGAAGACTATCATTATCATAAGGCAGAAAAGAAACAAATTTTAAAAACTATCACAAAGAATAGAAAACTAGGATTCAGATGACTATGCTATAGAAAGTAGCATTAGCACTATAAAAATTGGGTTTCCTGGTACATTATATAATTATGCTAATTAATTTAATTTGAAAATTATGTTAGAAAATTTGAACACATAGTTAACTCTATTATACATATAAATGTAAACCTTGTTTTATAAACAGTTATAAAGTTATTTACACTTAATCAAAACATGACAAAAGTTTTACATGTCTAAAAGAGATGCTCTTAAATATTACTAAATTATTCATAATAAAATATACATCATCATTTCTTTGATATTAAATAGGAAAAATTGTCGGGGGCAGGGAGGCTGATCAGAGTTGGAATTTACACTTTGAGGAAACTCCTCCTCAGCAGCCACAGAGATTATGCAAAAACAGGTTCTATCTGTTATCTTGCTGAGACCCTCCCTGATAAAGACACGGTCAACCTTGACCAATCATGCAAGCCCACACAAGCTTACCTGATCCCCCTGACCCCACCCCTCACCTA